>PVJX010000658.1:0-45547 GCA_004027295.1 Dolichotis patagonum
ATAATTTGATGTTAGAAAGTCACAAAGAGGAGAGTTTTGCAACTGTCCTCTTAGTGATAGTATACCTGTAGTTTAATTTTTTTCTGTTTTAAACTGATGACTCTGAGTACCTATTACTGTCTTGCTGACAGGTAAGACAGTATCCTTGAGAAGGTAATTTTGTTCTGTCCTGAACTGCCCAGAACTAGGTGAGAGGTAAATAAACCACAAGCAAACCCACAGTGTGATCTACAGTTTCTTTGTATTTGTTTTGTATTCAGTGTTCAGCGTAGGTGTCAAACACTGCTGAAAAAAACGTAAACCTCTGGAGACCAGCTATGGTGGATTTTCAAGTGTACCTTCCGTGCTTCGCCATAGCGAGCTTGTTTAAGTGCTTCTGAGAGGAGTCGTGCCTTGTGACCCACACTGTTACTACAGCTTGCTGAATGCTAATTCTTTGGTCTTGGCCCTGAAGCAGAGCATGTAGAATCCAGGATCAGGCTGTGCGCCGCGCTCCGGGTGCATCGGAGCAGTGAGGGAAACCAACCGCCAGGTGGCTCAGGCAGGAAGCAGCGGCTCCGTCCTCGGCCGCTGAGCTTCAGCGTTGCAGCTGCTTTGCTCTTCAGAGAGACCCGGTGATAAGGCTTTTCTAAAAATGTGTTTTTCTTCACCATCTTAGAATGCTAAAGCAGAAGATTAATTTTTTAATTGTCACTGGCTAACGTTTACAAGTTTTTGTATACACTGTTTTGCTTAGAGTAATATAAAACTTTGGACATTATTTATGTCAATTTTTATTTCTCAGTTATTTTTGAGCGCTTAATTATCTGTTCATGTATTTATTTTAACGCATTTTCTACAGTTTGAAAATTAGATTAATAACTGGTTTTGTTTTACTTTTCAAATGTAAACTGTCTTATTTTGATATGTATATTCTGTAGAAAATAAACCAAAGATGAGGAAACCAAAATAACAGGAAATCAACACGTAATTTTTATACTTATTCCTCCCACAAACAAAATTTGAAAATCTTTTTATTTCATTCCTATTTATATTAGGAGAAAAATACTAAAAAGACAACCTGGGTTTTAGAATATGTGTGCAGTGAAGGTCAAGTAAATCAACTGTTACCTTTAGCAGACTAAGAAAAAGTAGCTCGATTCTGGCTGTCATGCTTGATATTTTTTGATCACAAAGTCTAAGGAATCAGATTTTTTTTTAACATAGCTGAAGGTTTCAGTGAAAATAAAATATATCTTCAAGAATTTCTTTTCCAGTTTCCTGTTTCTCTGGGTCTTTTTGCTTCAAAATTTTCAAAGTCATTAGGTTCTATCACTTCCATTACAGCAGAAAAAGTGAAGATAAAATTTAAATCCGTTATTTTTTCTTTGTATTAATTATAGTTAAAGATTTTGTTGGGGAAAAATGCAATACATTTTTAAGAACATGTTTTTAAGTTACTGTGATTTTACGTACTCTTGTTAACCCCATGTAAGTATAATTATCTGAGAAAGAAAATCAAGGTCTTTATTAGTGTTATTAAAAATAATGTTTTGTTTTTCTTTTCAGTGAAGTAAAGGCTGATAATTCCAAAGGCTGCTTAAGGAAAAATTGTGGCTAACAGAATGGCTCTTATGAACATTGCTACTGAACTTGGCAAAGGTGCCGTTTCTGTGTCTAAGAGCTGTGATGTATGTCCAGTTGGCTCTGCTAATTTTCCCCCTTTCTACGTGGCTAGCCAAGTGGTAACTAAGAGTCCTAAACAATGGATCTTTATTAGTCTTAATTTTTGTTGAGGAAATTGATGTGACTTTATAGAACTGTTGCTATATGTGAACTGTGTAAAGGAAGCTGTTTGGTTTTCTTTTTTTCCTCTTTCACATGATTAGAAAAATAAAGAGCTAAAAAATGTGTGATATATAGCATTTTTCAATCCTGGTTACCTTTTACTTATGTTTGTTATAAAAATGAAATCTTTATTTTTTCATAATGATAAAGGCATTAGAGATGTGAAGGGTGTTGACTGATAATATAAGGAAGTAAAATTGATAGCAAATGCTTAAAGGTACTCGTTAGTATTGTAATATTTTTAGCTGAAATATTTGTATATTGAGTTTGAAGTGTGTGTGTGTGTGTATGTATGTCTGTATGTGTTTAAGATGTATTCAAGTTGGGTTGTAGCTCTGTACTGGGGTACTTGCTGGTTTGATCTCCAGCACCATGATAAAATAAAGTAAAAAAAAATACATAAAGAATTGACTTTGACCTTTAAGAATCATGAAACGTTTTCCCCCAATTTTTTTACTCTTCTTTACAAGTTTTCCCCAACATTTTGTGACTTTTTATAGCATTTTCCTGCTTTAACTTGCTGTTTAATTAGTTTTAGTTGGTATGTTGCTTGAGGCTACTAGGAACTGAAAAATTAAGTTTCACATTAAGGCTCAAGCGCAGAACATAAAGATACATTGATCGGTGAACACCTTCCCTCCCGTGCACACCACCCAGACTGCTGACCAGGCTGAGGTGAAGTCGGGCTTTCTCGGCAGGGCATGGGAGCTGCCTCACTTGGCTTACATCATGCTTCAGTGGGAAAGGTCTGTTTATGGTGTCCTTTCTCCCACAGCACTTTCCTTAAGCTTCTACAGTTCCTGGTGTCCGTGTGGGCATTTCGTGTGTATTTGCACCCTTATGGTCTTAAAATGAAATCTGTGGAGAACGTTTCTTGTTGTTCAGTAATACATGTCTTACCAGAAATCATGTGATGTTTTCATTACAACAAAGAAAGACATGAAGAGAAAGTCCTTTGTCAAGCGTCCTTGCCTCACGGCGGTGTACAGATTTGTGGACTGGAGTGCTTGGCAACACCGTGCGGTGTGGTACTCAGCAAGCACCAGTGTCATCTGAAATGGTCAGACTTGATTACATTTGGAATAAAATGCTCTTTTAATTCGTGCTTTACAACACAACACCTGTGTAAAAACCAAGTTACACTCAGTGGCAGTTATAAACCAGTGTTTTATTCACATGCATTTTTAGCAGACTTTAAAAAGGGGACAGCATGCAGGATGATCTTTGGCTGTGTAGACCGTGCAGGGTGCTGTGACACTCTGGCTTCTGAGCTCCACTTCCTCTGTGCCTGCAGTGCTGGTAGTGACAGTGGAAAAGCCCTCAGGTTGGGGAGTAGGGTTCCTGAGCCTGTGGGAGCCAGCTCCATTATCAGCTGTGCCTGTTTAGTCAAGACAAGGACCTTCTCTGCGCCAGGCTGTGGGGTGCTGTGGTGGGAGGGACGCGGGGGGCTGTGTCCTTCCTGGCATAGCACACTTCTGTGTGCCACAGGCAGGGAAGGTGAGGTCAGCCGGGCACAGGTGAGATCAGGGAGAAGGCGACCGGTTCCCGCCTGCCTTTCCCTTTTCTCCTGGCCTTCGGAGTCCCAACTGAGCACAGAGCTTTTTGGATGCCCCAACTCTGCCCCAGCGAGGAGGGCGACCCACGCAGGAACTGAGCCTCTGCTCTTCCTCGAAGCTGAGCCTGTGGCGCGGCCCACAGAGCAGTGGAGCTGTGCGACTCAGTGAGGGACTCTAAGTTTCATACAGAGTGAGTGCGCGCAAGTTTCCCTTTTGCTATTTTTAAAAAGGAGACAAAACAGGCAATCAGTAGATGAGGTTAAGATTACTTTAAATACTAAACTATCTTTGGTCTTTTGTTAACAAAAGCATCAAAAATTGAAATTGTCATGTTTACATCATCAGATTTCCATTCTGCTCCTCTCCTTTTTCTCCATGTCTGGTTATTTTCTGCAGAAGTAAAACAGACTTTCGCGTCATTAGTAAAAGTTGCAGAGTGAGTGTTTTCTGTTGGCTCGGTAGCCTTCCTGAGCTTTCTGCCCTTACCTCGGTGAGGGGCATGAGGTAGGAGTCACGGGCTAGGAGCCAGTGCTCTGTGGAAACCCGTGATGAAGTCGCTGTCATCTGGGAAAGGCTCCCTTCCCATTGTGCAAGTTGCTCTTGATCTCCCCAAGCCCATCTTGGTGCCAAAGAGCTGCTCGCTGCACACTGTCATCAGCCTACGAGTGTGGGGTCCTGAGTTACCTAGTTCGCAAAAAGTTTCGGCAGAATTTGATCTTTGTATTGTAGTAGTGCTTGCAGACCTAGGCCATTGGCTATACAGTGGAATATCAAACCCATTCCCCATAAGCAGGGAATACAGACTGAGAAGTAATTATTTTCAGATGTGAAAGTATGTTTCCAATCCTCCAGAGAGGTGTAGTTTCACATGCTGCAAGTGCCATCAAAGTGAATGTGTTCTGGAAGTATATTCAGAACTCTGAATGCAGATTATGAACTGCAAAGTGAGCAGAGTGCCGAAGTGTAGTGGCCCCCACTCTTGGCTTCTGAGAAATAGGGATCCCGGGCCCCATCCCAGGTCTACTTAGGCAGGATCATTAGGGTGGGGCCTCAGAGCCTTTCTTTGAGCAGGTTCCCAAGTTGATAATGGTGCTCATATGGCTTTGGAAATCACCAATGTGGATCGGAAAATTAATACTCCAAATATAATCTCACCTTGCTGCGTTTCTAGCTGTTCTATTCTGCATTTGATCTCTCTACCTGGCTGTTTCCTCTGAGTCACAAAGTAAAAGGATCAAATCAGTAAAATGCAGTATCTATACTCCTGACCACCTGTTCCCCGTACTCACTCCTAGTTTGGTTATCTGCTTGGCTTATCTTTTTGTTACCCATTCCAAACACTGGTTTCCTCCCAACAGTTTTCTTCCCTTTTGTCTCCTCAGAACAGTTAGTCACATTTTTCTCATCTGTCCCATCCCTTTCCTGTTGGGTTTCCTGAACCCCACTTGGGGTTTGCAGCTCACTGGATGTTACTGCATTCAATCTTCCCATTAGTTCATGTAACTATGAGATTTGTTCTCCTAGAGCAGTGCCAGAAAACACCCTTTAGAACTTTCAGTGATGCAAACGGCCAGCTGCGGCACATGTGCCATAGGTTCATCACTGCTGTCATAAAGCAACATGCTTCTGTTGTGAGTGAAGTTCTTCAGCTCTGCCGGCCAGCCCTATCACACCATCATCTGGGTGTGTGTCTTCCAAATATTACAGGCTTTGCTTATCATGGGTAGGTGACCCTGCTCTTACCCACATTGTTGTTTCTGGCTGCATCATCCTCCTGCCTAAGGTGTGGCCTGTTGCTCTGTCATCCTTTGGCATAACCCAGTTCAGTTTCATGTCCTTGATAAGGGCCTCCTGGCCCCTGTTTGACCAGATGTGCCTTCACCCACCTTATAGTCTGCTGCTGTGAGTTCCAGTTAAATAGTTACTGGCAATACCTTGTGAGTGGATGTTGCGAACCGGACTTGTCATCTTCCTATTGTTGCACAGCCTAGCACTTTGTGGAGATCCTCTCAGCCCCTTTCTTTCCCCTTCTCTCCTTCATCTCTTCCTTCTATGCCTTGTACAGGGGATAGATCTCACGACCTTCATAGTGAACTACATCCCCAGCCCTTTTTGGTTTTTAAGGCAGTGTTTCACTAAGTTGGGCAGGTTGTACTCAAATTTGTGACCTTCTTGCCTCAGCTGCTAGCATGCTGGGATTACAGGGAGGCACCACCATACTGAGTACTGCCAATTTCTTAGCACAGAAATTTCCTGCAAAGTGATTGCTGCAAATAATGAGAATTAAAACCTCTTACTCTTTTTTTCTGCCTTGATGAATCAATCCATATCAAAATACCTTTTTAAAAAGTCTGTTAGAAAGGTGGCATTTGTTATGTGACCAGCATAGTGTGGTTTCAGATAGCTCAGACTAGTTGCCTGGAGAGACTAAGGCAGTTACTGATTTTGTTTTCATGGGCAACTTTGTTAACTTTGGTTTTAGAAAGTAGAGTGTTAAGTAGAAAGGCTGAAATTATTGGACTACTGATGGGTTGAGCTAAATTTAATTTAGGGTCTGAGGAGAGGATTAGAAACATTCAGGTAGAACAATCAGATCTCTACTCCACTTGTTTGCAATACTGGACCCTTTGCCACCTAATTTTAAAGCCTCCCTTGGTGGAAATGGATGCTTTACCTTCAAGAATACGGCAAGCTGTTAGTGTGAGGAAAGCCAGCCTGTTAGGACAGGCTGACTCCTGATAGGGAGTTGACTGTTTGGTTATTGATGGACCTGGGTTAGGTGCTAATCCTTTGTATCCTAATCTGAAATTTGGACAGGGGAGCCTGCTTTTACCTTCTTGCTTTCCTGGACAAATTTCTTATGGGTATGTGTTTGAAAAGGAGAATAGCGATTGTAAAATGAGAATTTTGGTTTGAATCTGCAGTTTTCTGCTCTTTAGTAATTGACTAAAGAGTAATTTTAGTAATTGAAAACCCTTTGATAACAAACCCTTTGAATAAAATTTGAGCTTGAAAACCTTTGCTCATTGTCATCTAATGTGGATGCCATTTTATATTATGAATTATATATAGTAAAAGAAAGGCAGAAAAAGTCTCTGCCCAGGGTTTAAGTTTCTACTGTGTTATGTTTGACATGCCATCTGGGCAAAGCTTTCTTAGCTTTGTTTAAACCTCAGCATTGCCACCTGAGAGAAGAGGAGCTTCCACTGGGTTATGAGACACTGCCTAGCCAGTGCCCCATCGCTCATCGTGCCCGTGTTTGTGTGGAACACGGTGAGATACTTTGTGCTTTTTCCGTTTTGCTTTTTGTCTAACAGCTTGGTACTTCTCTATGGAGGGGCTCAGGTCTGCTTGGACGAGCATCATGCTTGTGGTGTGATTAATAGGGTCACAGGTAAATTGAGCATTAAGAAGTATGAAGGTGATGGACAAAAGAATGAAACTTATTTCCCAAGCATGTGACTTCCTCTCAGACCAACTGGGTGAAAGTAAGCAGAGCGTGTGGACTGGCCCGAGGCGGTGGTGTTTTGCCAGCTGACTAGCTGGAGGTTGCATCTTGCTGCCCACTGCAGAAAGGAGCTGGTCCTGCAGTGAACCTGTTCTCCAGTTCTTTGATGAACTTGGTTTGTGACCGAAGAGTATCTCTGGCCCCAAGTGATGTCATAACAAAGTCTTTAAAGTGGAGGAGGTATAGAGTAAAATATAAAGTATGATTGCCTGGAGTGTGGAACATTTAAGATATTTTAATGATTTGGCAAAGTTCATAAGGCATTTATTGTTTTTGAACATAGGCTATCACTAATATATAATGCTAGACTTCAGTCTCAATTGAAAGTATCAAATTTATCACTCATATATTATTGTAGTTATTATGACTGTATTGGGATTGAACTCAGGGCCTTTGCATGAAGCTACCTCTCCAGCCCTTTTTATTTTATTTTATTTTTTCGTTTGAGGCAAGGCTTGCTAAGTGACTGAGTTGTACACACTGGGCTCAAACTTGCAGTCTTCCTACCTTAGCCTTCCAATGTACTGGGATTACATGGATTATACATGTGTCTATAAATCATCTTTCTTGTGGGAGGTGGAAAATATCAAAATAAAGACTCTTGGACTTTTGTAGGTGTGTAGAGTCTTAGCATGTATTTACCGAATAATTTTAGTCCCTCATGTTGATTAGTCAGAGCTTGACAAATGAAACTATGTAGGCGGTTGTGTGGTTTCTAGACCTCATTTGACAGAATGAATTTTTTCTTTAAATTAATAAGCCTAAACAATAGTCTTCAGTGTGTATTAGGGTAAATGCTTGAAGGCAGCTGGAAGGGACATGGAAGTTAGAGGTGAAGTTCTAGCACATTTAATTTACTGCAGGAAGGCTAGCTAATACATTGTTTCTGTGGAAGTAACTGTAAGGACTTGTTGCAGATTTTCCCTTCATCCAAGTTGTTTCAGATATTCATGAGTTTTAATGGAAGTCTCTGAACAGTGCCCTTGACCTTATCTTAGGAATTGGCTAAACTGAATAGTTAGACTTTTGCCAGGTTCCATTAATTGGCACTTTTGGTATTTCTAAGGGATAAACTTTATCCTTAGGTTAAGAACATAATCATCTTTAGTGATGTTTAAATTACATGTGCAGTCATTTAATGGTCTTATACATTGAAATGTTACAGTAGTCCTTATAAATTTTGGAAAGGAATAGCTTTTGTTTTCTTCCACCCGCTTCCTGTTTTGTCTGTATGCACACTTGGTTTTTACATGGTGAAATTCATTGCTTCCTGATGCTAGTCAGCTTCCATAGAACCACCTACCCACTGGCTTTGATTATTGCAGCTTGGTCACATGAAGCCTACCCAAGGTTGGACTCTTTAGTTAGACTTTAAGACTGTATTTAAAAGAATGAAATATAACACCTGAATCTTAATTTATTCATTTTTAAAAATAAATCAATAATAAACATGTCTGGTTCTGAGCTTTCTCATCTGTAAAACAGGATTAGTAACATCATGAAGAGTTTTTGGGAGAGGGTGAGTTGGTTGAAAGGGAGTGGAAAGAATGTGAGTGTCCTAGACCCTTGGGAGCAGCCCTAGGTCTACTGTTACATAAGTGGGGACCAGTGTGTTTTAAATGGGACCTCATTTTTCAGCTGTGGAGGCTCAAAAATAAATTTGGATTGTGTTCTGTGTAACATTTTCTGGGCCATACAGTGATAAAGCTGAGGCAGTGTTTGTGTCTTAGTAGAAAGCCTGAGTGTTTTCATTGCTGATCTGGGGTGTGGGTGAGGATATGGGTGGCAACTATGCCAGCAGGATGGATGGAGCACAGCATGACCGTTCAGTGTGGAGAGTGAATATAATGGTGGTTACGGTGTCATCTGTTGCTCCAGATACTGTCTAAAGATGTTCAATTCTTCTATGTTGCTGGATCCCCAAGTTTAGTATCTAGATGTTAACATCAATGTAGAAGAGATTTTTGATTAAAATTTTTGGTCAAAAGACACATCGGGCAACGAGTGTAACATTTTTAGGAATAAAGGGTGGTGCACAGGAACTGGAGAGGTACCATGGTGAATCAGATTCATGCTTTGTATGTTTTGTTCATCCCTGCAGCTCTTGTGCCCAGAGCAGGGTCAGGTCTAGATCAACAGTAGGTCCACAGTGACTCTCGTGTATACTGAGTGCTGTGACAGCAGTGTGCTCAGTGGTAAATGAAGTGGTGTCACAGCCTGGTCTCGAGTGGTTTCCAGTGGCTTGCAATGACACACATGCAAAGTGAGATGCTTTTATAATATGATAGAGAAAGTTTTGATTGTTGATGCTGCTCATGAAAAATTTCTCCTTTTGTTTTATATTGTTTAAAAAATTGTATCTTTTTAAAAAAATCAGTTTTCCTGTATCGTTACAGTAGTTCTGTGGCAGATTGCAAATGCACAAAAAGGGGTCTCCATCACAGGTAGTTTGAGAGGCACTGTGCTGTTGAGTGACAAGCTGGTAATGGGAAGAATATTAATTAGGACTCGTTGGAGGAGTAGGTCAGGTGTCTGCTATGTAGAAGATTTACAAAGGAGGCTTATAGTGGCAGCCTGTAGAATTGGGGGAGAAGGGTGCAGAAGGGCCAGTTTCAGGGTGGTGAGCTGGGGATCCCAATGCAGGTTGGAGGCCTAGAATTCACTGCAGAGTTGGGGTGCAAGTCCTATTAGAAAGCTGAAGGGTCTGCGTTGGAAAACTAAGGGAGCTGGAGACAAGTGTCCAAAGGTGATGGTGACAATTGGGGCACCTCCAAAGAAGCAAAAGGGCAGGCTACTGTTTTCCCCTTTTAGTCCATCCAGGCTACAAGCATATTGGTTGGCGCCACCCACATCCAGGGTGGGCCTTTAGTCTTCAGTTTGTGACCTACATGTCAGTCAGCCACAGATATACCCAGAACTGTGCTTCACTAATGGAGGAGGGCTTTCTTAACACATGCAAGTTGACAACACTGTGAATTATCACAGAAGGGTAACTAGGACAGGGAAGCCTCTCTAAAGAAGATGTTTGCATTGAAACCTAAAGACTGTGGAGAAGACCTTTGTAAGGCAGAGAAAACCAAAAGACAAAGGGCTGTAGTCACCAAAAGCCTGGTTATTATGTTCTAAAAGCAGAAAGAACCTGGGACCTTATCGTGTAAGAGAATATGACAGGCAGTGGGGAAGTAGGCAGGCGCTTTCATCTGCCTTTTTGATACCAAAGACTTTTCTTGCTCAATTCACCTGTGCTTGTTTTGTGGTCTTTCTTGTGCCTCTTTTTCCCAGCTGTCTGTGGACTCACGTTGTCCCTGCCCTAAAGAAAGGACTTCTGTTTTGCCTGTCCT
The DNA here is from genome assembly GCA_004027295.1 of Dolichotis patagonum. Classification (NCBI taxonomy): domain Eukaryota; kingdom Metazoa; phylum Chordata; class Mammalia; order Rodentia; family Caviidae; genus Dolichotis; species Dolichotis patagonum. The sequence goes on from PVJX010000658.1 coordinate 10,233, forward strand.
GCCTGCCTAGGATGTTTTTTATACTGTGTTTGCGTTGATAGTCACGCATTTTCAAGGCGTCCCCTCTGTGCCTGGTGGTTCACTTGACCTCCCTGATTCCTGTTTGCACTCTAGCTTGTATAGAGGGTTGCCTGGAGCCCTGTGCTGGGAGTGACATTGGTGGGAAGGAGGGACTTCTGTAATTGCTGTGGGCCTCCTCCTACTGCACTCTCTGGGGTTGCCTAAGGTAGTTTCCAAGAGGGAGAGCGAGAGCCACAAGTCATTCCTTACCCTTAGCTCCCACTTCTGGCCATGTGGCCTCTCCCCTACCCAACCCGAAGATCAGGCTGTCTCTGCCTGGCCCTCAGTTGAGCCATTATGTGGTTTCTGAGAACTTCCTCTCCAGTTTTGTCCCATCGCACCACAGATTTCCTCCCAGATAAGTCGTTCTGCCCGACAGGCACCATGTTTGGAGCTTCATGTGTTAATCTTTGTCCTGCTTCATAAAGAAACATGCTCACCTCACAGATAAGTTACAGACAGTGCTGTTGTTCACTGAACTGCTGTGAATAGCGCAGCTGAAGTAATACAGAGCCCAAAGTTCTGTCTCTGAATCCTGTTTTTAACCATTGTTGGGTTGTTTGAAATTTTAACAGCTGTGAGATGGAAGTTTAAGATAAATTTGGGTAACCTGGCCAGTAAAGTTGCTAGTATATAATCCATCAATTAATAAATTGAATGGGAATGCATTCTGTTTGATCCTGTTTGTCAGCAGAGGTAGAATTCATCTCCAGGGGGCTGATGTGGGCAAGCTGGTGATCCCAAAGGCGTTCCAGAGTGTGTTTGCCCATAGTGAGGCCTGTTGCTATCGGCCCCTTGGAGGGCACGTCAGGCCACTGTGCTCTGGGGCACCTTTGTGCGATACAGGTATGCACATAAGGCAGCTTGGCACAAGCGTTGCTACTCTGCATCCTCTTCTGCAGAATGGGGCTTGATATAGTGCTTAAAGCCTTGTAGGTTTTATGTAGACTCATGAGGTAACATCTGCACAGAGCTTAGAATATGTTTTAAGGCTGTACAAGTGTTAGCTGTAGAAATAATCCTTATTGGGGCTGGGGATTTATCTCAGTGGCTTAAGCGCCTGCCTGGAAAGCATGAGGTCGTGAGTTCGATCCCCGGTACAAAAAAAAAAAGAAAGAATCCTTACTATTCACTGTGAAATAGAAATAATTACTGAATGTTTTACTTATGGCAACTTGGGCGAGACCGTGTGTGTGTGTGTGTGTGTGTGTGTGTATGTGTGTGTATAAACAAAAAGCACAAAACCAAAAGTGGGTTCATTTCTCAGGAGCTCTGTCCCTTCAGGCTTGGATAATCACAGGGCGAGTGGTAGGAAAGCTGAATTCCAGTGAGGCAATTCATGCAGTGAGATGGTGCAACTGCCCTTCTGGTTCTTACAGTGCAAGTGTATAATGCTGTTCGCTTTTCCGGTCCATGGTAATTCTCAGGAGTGTCTGCCGAGTGGTGGGTCACGGGTCTCCTTCCCATAACATTTTCTATATTGAAGCTTCTTTCTCACAGTGGCAAGTCTCCTTGGTAAAGAATCTCCTTTTTGAAATTCATAATGCTTTGGTTCAGTTTTGCCAAACCTAGAACTGTATTTTTTTATTATTCTCAAACTGTTTAAATTTGCTGAGCTTTTCAAAGGTGGTGTTTGGTCACCTTAAACCCACTGTCATTATGCATTTTACATGTACTTTCCTTTTTTTGAGTTAATATTCTTTCAGTTAACTGATGTTAATAATTAAAGCATCTCCTTTTTCAAGAAGCAGAATGTGATTATTTCATGGGTTCCCAAATCTGCGCAGTCATTGCTCCCCCTGAGAGAATGATTGCACTGTGCCATGTTGGACTGTCTAGCCCTGCCACACCGCCAGGAACGAGCCGGGTTTGCTGCAGTGGGCTGGTCTAGTGAAGAGTTGTCTTTGTCCTACATGGGAGCACTATGCTGCCTACTGAGTGCCTCAGGCTCGCGCTCCTCAGTCCCGATGTTGTTACCCACTCTGGAGCGAGTCTTTTCTGTTACTTTACACAGGCTGTTACTTCTGTATTTCTGTTACTTTACATAGGCTGTTGAGTCTTTAGAAACTCAACACTTTCAAATTTTATTTGTATGTGTTACATGTTTTGACTGTCTGAACAATAAAGTAGTTAATGGTGAAAACAAAATTGTAAAATTTTAGGCTGTTCATACTCTGAAAGCAGGATAATCTTTGTAGTCTTGCAAATATGAAATATTCTGCAGGCAGTTTGAAAAAAATGAAAAGGTTAAAATTGAGTATGGGTTCAAAACTTTTCTGTGAGATCTGAAGATGACTTAATAGGAAGGAATGGCATTCAAGGAAATTCTTTGTTTCTTAAAAGTTGCATTTGCTCAATTCATCTGCAAGCCTTTTTGATTGGATAGTGTATTTGTCCATTAATTTTGGAAGTTGTGAACAGCTGGTCCTCTGGCATCTGTGTACAGACCCTAGCACAAAGACAGTGCTTAATGAAGGAGCACCTTTATTGAATGAGAGAGAGAGAGAGAGAGAGAGAGAAGCAGACAGACAGACTGAACATGGTCACGTGATTGGTCAGTGTTGGCTAGGGAGCAGTAGTTCACCTACTGTAGGACCTGATCTCCATCTCATAGTTTCACTTAATGTTGTAACATTGGGATGTGGGATGAGAATCCTAACTTGGACCTTTGCTCCTTATATGCCCCTTGGGCTATTCTGGAGCTTATTGTGATCCTAGGGAAATTGGTAGTGCTGGCGTGCTCTTCCTGGTTCTTAGGATGTGAGGAAGTGTTACCAGTTCCTAGCACTCAGATACTTGCAGAGTGGTAGTTATTCCTCAAAGTAATCAAATAAAATGTTAGCATACAATTTTGTGTGGAAACTGTTTTAAAATCTCTGCATACAAGGCTTATTTTCCTTATGAAAACGGCTATCACTATAGTCACAAACCTGAATCTTTCTTTTACTCCTGATTATCAGTCTCATTAACCATAACCCCTGTAAGCAGTTGTGGAGTTAATTTTCCCTATGTACCTGACGAAGTTTTCTGATGGTACATCCTGTCTATACTTTATAACTTGAATTAATGCTTTGTCAGTTAAAATTAGAGTAATTGTACTAAGAAAGAAAGGTCCATAGCTAAACTGTTTGATGTGTCCATAGTGCCTACTTTGTGAACCCTTCCTAACTTCTGACTTTCTATCCTTTTGCCCTCTTCGCCTTGGTGCCCTGTAAAAACATGGAAGCATCTGGTGTTAGTTAATGTTATCAGTTCATCAGTTGGGTGCAGGTGGCCTGAAACCATTTTATTCTGAAGCATGTTATCTTTTGTTTAATAACATTTTTATTTTTGTTTGAAGCAAATCACATGCTATGGAATTGTGCTTAAGTCCTTTAATTTCTTACTGTGAATAAAAAATCTCTACTCTGCCCCCTTTTTGGATAAATTGTTGGCATCAGCAAGTAGGCAGGAAGATTTGTGTTTGTTTAATAATGAAAGGCTTTAAGGTTATATTTTTTCTTTTAAGTACATCTGATTATACTTCCTGAGTATTGATAAGTAGCAATCTTATTCTTTTTAAAATAATCTATAATTGCAGATTTCCACTGACCCATGAATTACTTAGGCTAGCATTTTTAAGTTTCTAATATTTTTATTTAAAATTAGTTTTGAATTATATTGCTTTGGGAATTGAGAATATAGATTTTTTATGTTTGAGACTATCTGGGAATTTATTTGTGACAATTTATTTATTATTACTATAAATAAATAATTTATTATAATAAATAATTATAAATATATAAATAATTATAAATAAATAATTTATTTGTGACATAATACTAATTTTTATAAATGCTCTGTTGATGTTTAAAAGAAAGATTTTTAAAAATGTGAGTATAAAGTTGATACAAATCCTTGGATTTTATCAATTATATAATTGTAATTCTCTGTGCTTTGTAAATTTTCCCTGTGGACTAGGTTAGGCAGAGAACTGTGTAAATCTAGAAGATTTGGGGAGTTTTTATCCACTTCTAATAAGTTTTTATTCCTGTTTTAATTCTTTTTTACATTTTTTAATACAATGATGTTTGACACAAAACTTTATGATTGTTCCATCGTGATTCTTGCTCCATTTAATTCTTTTGCCTTGAATTATACTTTGTCTTGTATTAATATTATTTCTCCGTTGTGTTTTTATATGCTTGGTATATATCTGATCTGGCTATTTTGAAAGATGCTATCTTTTTTCGTCTTCACTCTGAGACACGCTGTCTTTAAGAAAGGGGAGTTACATTTGTTAGCAATGGCTGTCATAACCCATAAGTTTGGATATACTTCTGCCTTCTTATTTTTATTGTTCCTAATGTATTCTCATCGTGTGGGGGCTGCAAGGGCTGTTTTTTGTTACATGAACTGTCATTTCTTTGATGTCTGCCATCCATAGTGTTTTGAAGGTATCTATTTTTAATTCTGCAATCTGGAAAAGCATCTCAAATTTGTCAGCCCCGTGGATTGTTTCCCTGTCCTTACTGTGTCAGTTTTGTCCCTTGCAGCTCTCAGTATGGATTTAAATTCTTACTGCAGGGTTAGTTTTCCTCATTTTACTTACTCTCTTTTTAATGTAATCCTATTCTCTTTTTACCTCCAAGTCTTCTTCTGTTGTGGCTGTACCTTTTTCAAAGACATCTTTGGACATTCAAATGAGGGTCCTGAAATTTCTCTGTGCTATCTGCTGGCTCTGGTGGCAGTGATCAGAGTGTGTGTTTCTGAGTGTTTCGGATGCACGTCTTCATTCCCGCCATAGCCATCTCCCTGCATGCTTTTTGGTTAGTTTTATTTTCTCTTCACTAAATCCAACCTGAGTGCTCCTTAAAGGCTGGCTTTATGCTGAAGTCTGATGGGAGACCCCTAAAGAGATAGTAGACACTGGGACTGGTTTTGACAGAAGACTGGGTTACTCCTTTTATGCCCATTTGAGTGGGCAGTGGTAGATCAATCCCTGGTCCTTTTCTGGCTGCCCTAGAGATGACACGGTGGTCCACGTAGCCTAAGCAGGAGCCCTGCTGCCTGGGTGTGCTTTCAGCGCAGGCATTCCCTCATCTGGAAGGCCCTTGTCTCCATGATGTGACCTGCAGGCTAGTGCTCCTTCCCGTCTGCCTTACAAGGGTCAGCTGAGAGGGCTAAAATCCAGGTCCCCAGGCCCCGCTGTAAACCATTTGGATCAGGATCTGAGGGGAAGAGAAACTATTTTTTTTTTTTGCCTTCCTGGGTATTGAGCCCAGTGGTATTCTACCTCTGAGTCTTTTTTATGTAGCCAGTTTTATGTTTTATTTCAGCACAGAATTTTGCTGAATTGCCCACTCTGGACTCAAACTTGAGATCCTCCTGCCTCAGCCTCAGGAGTAACTGGGATTATAAGGTATATTATCGCACCCATTTTAGACTGTGTTTTTGGCAAGTACCTCCTATAACATTTTAAATTTTTTTCAACAGAAATGTAAAAATAGAATAATATGAACTCCACATATCTATCATCTATTTAGCTTCAGGAATTATCAGTGCATGGTCTTACGTCATATACAATATACACATTCCTTTTTCCTTGTCTTTACCTTGGTAATTCCAGATGTCATGTTTACTTCACTTATAAATATTACAGAATATGCTTTTAAAAGGTAAAGTCTGTGTACAAAGATTAGCATGTTATATAAAAATACAGTAATTCCTAAATATTATAGATATCCAATCAGTGTTTGCATTTCTCTTATTATCTGTATTTTTATCATAGTTTGAGTTAGATGCTAAATAAGGCCAGCAGATTGAGATTGTTTTCTTTGCCATTTCTATGTATTTGGTATTTTTTCATGAATTTGTTGTTGCTGAAAATACTGGATTTGTCTTAGGTGATTTCTTACATCTATATTTTATTGATTGCAATCTTATGGTATTATCTAGTAGGTTCTTATATCTCCTGTAAAGTGGTACTTAAATCTATAGTTTTGATTAGAATTAGGTTCATTTTTTTCCCTGAAGAAAACTTCAATTGTGTTTTATTCTTCCATCAGGAGGTATATAACACCTGCTCATCTCTCTTTTTCTGTGCTGCTCTTTGTGTAGACCTGTTAATTCATTAAAGTTTGCAGATAGTGATATTCTAAGGCTAGTATTTCTTCCTAATTGATTATAAAAATAAAAGCAATTTTCCTCTTATCAGCTGTTTGCTTTTCCTAAGTCACATTTTATAGAAAATATGGAATAATTGCTTGATTCTTTTATTTATTACTCTCAAATAAAAAAGCCAGTGTTTTTGTTTGCTAGCATTGCCATAATAGACTCTACAAATTGGGTGGCTTAAACAGCAGAAATTAATTTTCACAGAGGTCAGAATCCTGGAAGTCTGAGATCAAGGTTTCTTCTGAGACCTCCATCCTTGGATGGTTGATGACCTCCTTTCCCTTTACCTCTCAGGTTGTCTCTGAGTCTGTTTGTTTGTATCCTAATCTCTTATATGGACACAAGTCGTATTGGATTATTGTTCATCCTATTTTAGCTTGATTGTCTCTTTAAAGGTTTTAGCTCCGCATAGTCATATTCAGAGTAGGGGGTTAAGATATTCAAATATACCAATTGTTTGGAGTTGGGGGAATGAGAGGATTCAGTCTATAACATCCAGCATTTCATAGTGTGAAATTTAAAAAAAAAATACTGTGATGAACACATTTCATGTGCTTCAGTTCATTACTATTTCTTGATTGATGTTCAAATTTGGTTACTTGGGAGGCTGTTTATATTGCTCAAGGAACCCTTCAGATAGAACTTCAGTGTACTTGGATAGCTTTCTTACTTCTGGGTGTGACAAGATGTTCCAGGCTTATCTGCTGCACCAGAACTGAATCAGATGTTTCTTTCATCAGTCCTGATTCATTTCATGATACATGGTGCTAGATGACTCTTTTGTATACTAATCATGGAACTTCATGGTTAGGTGTTGGTTTTCATCACTGTAATGAGGCACAGTAGTTCAGTGGTTAAGAGTGTCAACTCTGAGCTGGGCATGGTGGTGCATACCTGTAATGCCAGCACTCTGGGAGACTGAGGCAGGAGGATTGCATGTTCAAGCCCAGCCTGGGCAGTTTAGCAACTTAGTGAGATCCTGTCTGAAAATAAAAAATGAAAAGGGTGAGGATGTAGCTCAGGATGTGGGCCCTGGGTTCAACCCTTAGTAGCACCAAGAAAAAAAAAAAGTGTCAACTCTAGAGACTCATATTACAGGAGAAGAACCATCAGTTTAGGGAACTCAAATCTTTTATAATGGACAGTAAGCAAACTTATTCCAGAGGGAGAGGGAGATAATTTCTAGTTATTTTCTAAAGCTGTTCACAGTACAAATACCGTTGAAAAAATAGCTTAGGACAAGAGGGCAATCAATGCTTCTGCCTCCAGTATATGCAGAAACATGAGAGTCCCATGAAGAATTATTTCCCTCATTTCCTAACAGTTAGTATACATAGATACAGTTAATGAATCTCCATCAATCTGATATAGGTGACAGTTGCTTTAAAGTTACTCCCTAGCCCAAGTGTAAAGTTTCTTCTTGCCTCCTTAACTAAATCTTTATTTAATTATAATCCCATCTTTTGTTGCATTATTCCTGGGTATATATTTTATGATTTCTGGCACATTCATCATAGTTTTGTTAATTTTGAGTTTATAGTTAAATAGGTTTTAAAATCCTAGCCTGCATTATGTTTTTAGATTTTGTAGGGTATGTCTGAATATTCCTTCTCCCCTCCTCTTCTGTGTTGCTTCCCTCTCTGTTTCTTACTCTTCTCACCTCTCTCTTCTCTCTTCAATGAAGTTTTAGTGGCATTTATTGGATAGATTGGTAGACTGTGTTAGGCATATTATTTTGTCTTACCAAAGGAGCTCCATGTTTTCTATGGTCTGGGTGTTAGTGCCCATTTGGTTACTTTTCTTGTGGCTGAGATAAAATACTCAATATTAAAGGAGGAAAGGTTTATTTTAGCTTACAGTTTGTAGACATTTCAGTCCACAGTTGGCTTGTCCCAGGGCAGGGTGTCATGGTGGCATGGCAGAGGGGCTTTGCAGAGGAGAAACAGTCCATGGCATGGCAAGCAGAAAGCAGCAGCAGCAGCAGCAGCAGCAGCAGCAGCAGCAGCAGCAGCAGCAGCAAGCCTGCCTTCTTTCTATCCCTTTATATTCCATCCAGGGTACAACCCGTGTGGTTGGTGCCACTCATACGCAGGATGGGGCTTCCATTACTCACATCTTTAATCTCAGTGTGATACCGTCAATCCACATTCACATACCCTAGACTGTTACTTAACTGTTTTTATAGTAATAGTAACTTTTGTTTCACTTGAAGTACCTTCTAGTTCTTAACTTGGGGGTTTTCCACTATGTTTGGGGTTTATACTAGATACCAAGAAAATGAGTGAATGTTAGTTTCTTCCTGCTAGAAAGTTGATTGTGAAGTAAAATGAAATCTACAAATCTCTTTGAATCCCAGAATTATTAAAGTATTATTTCTGCCTACATGACTTAAAACTTCAGCATTTTTCAGTATTTACATGATACAGTCCTCTTTATGTATCATATGTTGTTAATGTAATAGGTCTAGATAGAATTAAAAGTGTGTTTATATTCTTTTGTTGAAATACATAGAAATTGAGAATGAACTTTTACCTCAAAATATCAATGTAAATATTTTTACTTCTGCATATTTCTATTTCTAAATATTCAGAAGTAGATTCCTTTTTAATAATTTTGACTTTGCCTTTAGTGCTTGTATTCAGTTTTTATTTAGAAAAGATGTCCTTGTGTGGCATCTACTTTAACCCCATTTTGGGAATTGCTTTTGAAATAAGCAGTTGATGTGCTTCGGCTAGTATTTGAAGAATGTAACTGATTTAACTGATTCATTCAACTTAAGAGTGTATTGCAGAGCAAAGAAAAAAAATAGCATAAATACAATTTTGTGGTTTATGAGGTGTAAAAGCATAGTTAAGGCTTTTCCTAAACCGTCCGTTGTTAAATCAATATGTAAATATAAATGTGTTAGTTATTAATATTTACAATAATTCCACCTGACACATAGTATCCCAGTCATGTGACATTTTCACACTCTGAGGCTTGCTTGTTTTAGTGAAGTGTCCTTTCTCTTTGCTTCCAGTTCCTTTCCAGTGGGTCTCAGGCCTTGACACAAGACAAGTGTGGCCATCAGGTGTAAAGGCAGCATTGGTCTTAGGTGGTGCTATGGCAGATAGCCAGTGTCACACTTGTTCCTTCCTGCAATTTACGGAAACTTGGAAAACTAACAAGGCAAATGGAAAAAACTGGATTATGGTCATTGCTCATACATCTTAGATTTGAGGATAAAAGGCAAATAGCAGGTGAACTCAGAAAAAAGAAAATGCTGGAGGAGTTGCTATAGACAAGTTACTGTCGCTCAGTGCGGAGGCATGAAATGGTACTGTGAACCTGCTGGAGTCAAGGTGTTGTCTTTCATCTGCCTTAGCCCTGGCCAGCATTCACCTTCTAAATGCTCTAAACAAGGTTTAGGAGCCACCCTGGCAGCTGGCTGCTTTGTTGATTTGGGATTCCTTGTGCGCTGCCTGCACTTGAATCAATTGTTGGAGATACAATGAAAAAGGACAAAAATTTGGTTTCCAAGGGCTTAATAGATGAAGACAGTAGCTTATACAGCTTAGTAGAATGGATATTGCAGAGCAGTGTGTGTAACTTGGGGTGGGAGGAGGGAGAGGAGAGACCTGGGGAATTCTCTGGGAAGAGTGCTCGTAGGGACTGCCTGTAACCACATGCAAGAGCAAACGACATGCTCAGGGGTTGGGAGGGTGCATGGCAATAGATTGGAGACACAAGTAAAGGCCTTGTGTGTCTTTCTGTAGATTACAGTTTGCTTTTGAAACAGGGGCCCTGTACAGTTGGAAGAGTTTCAGTGTGATGAGATTTGAGTTCTAAAGATTATTCTATGGTGTTCTGGTGGACAATGAAGAGGAGAAGGGAAGGAGCCCATGGGTGGAAGGGCACAGGGAACTCCTGTGATGGAGGCAGGGCAGAGGGCTCAAGGAAGTGGATGTGACATGTGTGACACAGCAGAGTAGAGAGAACTGACTGACTGGAGGGCATAAAAGGCATTTGAGATGACTCTTCCATTATGTCTGTGAGCAACTAGGTATTAATTCCATTAACTGCTTGCTCACGAAATAAAATGCTCCAGAAAGTCCAATGAAGGTAAAGGTCTGAAAAAGTGTCCAACAGTTAGGCATCTAGGATGTCATTGGTAAATTCACTGAAACCAGACAGCTTAATGACTCAGTCACAATTTAAAACAGTGGCCTGACTGGTGTCGGAGGATAGCCCAGTCAGGCCACTGTTTTAACAAACAGGTCTGGGGTTTTTGGAGTTCACTCTCCAATCCAATTAGATTAAAAGATGTTAATGGCTTTATTTCCAGTGGTAAAAAGAACACGGTAGCCCATAGTCTCATGTAGCAATAGGGACGTACCAACTATCACCATTGGATGTTCTTAATCAGCCACTTATAAGAATCAAGACTCTGAGTAATTGTGTATGTGATACTTTTGGCCATTTAGATAGAGACAAATAGACAACAAATAGAGATTACCTGGTTGCTTCTAATGTCATTGAGCAAAGTGAGGAAAGAAAAGGATGAGCTCAGGGATTTAAATTCCTAGTCGAAGCACCACATAAGTGATCTAAAGGCTTTGTGTGTTTCCTGAAATAGATCCTTATTTCTTGTAGCTGTGGACTGAGACTGTTGAAATTTAATCCAGAGTCTTATCCTGTGACTGGCTGAATTATAACATAAGATGAATTTGCAGCTGCATATAGTGTCTACTGTTAAAGAAAGGCTGTTTTCCTTCCCTAGTTTGTGAAGGAAAGGGACCAGGAAGGTGAAATGGAAGTGTGTGTGAAGACTTACCTGTAACTAGGGACAACCTTCCCACCCCTCATTGGAGTGGCCTCCCCTCCATTGTCTGGGAATGCTTATGGTGGCCTTCTTGAGGAAGCTGCTTTTGCAGCACAGTGCTGAGCCCCCGTAGAACCTACTCTCATCACCCCACTTTGTTTCTAGACCTGTAGCTTCAGCAGGCCTCCAAAGTTGAGGTATGCACTCTCCAAAAGAACTGCCTGAATCTCCCAAGTTGCAGAGAGAAATCTGAGGAACATGTGTAGGAATGAGTATTACTAGTGTGGTATAATGGGAGGAGGGACATAAAGTTAGATCAAGCCAAATTTATTGACATGCTCTCACTGAGCAGAGATTCTTTATTTAATGTTGTATCCCAGGGGGTTAGAAAGGGCTCAGGCAGTTTGTTGGTTTGGTCAAAATGAGCCAAAAGGTGATCCAAAGTGAATGAGTTGGAAATGATGGATTTACTTTGGTTTAAGGCAGAGGAAAGGGTTTAAAGCCTTAGGGAGCTTGAAATGTGAGAGTGGATTTATCATTTAAAACCTACTCATGCACCCTGTAAGGTCCAGAAAATAACTATAAGGAACATTTTACACTGGAGCCCCAGCATCCTCAAAGAGTTCTGTGACTCTTTTTCTCTGTGGGAAAATGTTACAGTGGGAACTGTTGTCACTGAATTGGGAAGACTAAATACAGTGAAGCAGTTGGATCCTGGATGGTGTGGCCAAGTGGTGGCAGTGGATCTCCAAATGCAAGGTGGGCAGAGTTACCATAGTGGACACCAGATTAAGGAGCAGTCAGAATATTGTAGTCTGACTTGTGCAAACTTATGGGATTGGCTATTTAATTATATAACAGTTCTAGAAGTGGAATGTTGTAGTCAGGGGTTTTGAGGAGAACAATTAAAAACAGGACATGGAATTTATAATATTATTTTATGATGGTCACCCAAAGTTAACACAAGAAACTGCAGGAAATCTATCCATAACACCAAAGACATAGAATATTCAACCAAGGGCCTGAATCCCACGGCAATGTAGTGTATGAGTCCAGATGAAGACCCAGAGCTCATGACAGTGCTTCCCACGAGTCCAGCTGAGGTCTAGAGCCCAAAAGAAGAATTTATGCCAGTCTCTTTTATGGATCTGTGCTGGGAAGGCCCAAAGGTCAGTGGTGGAAGCTAGAAAGTCTGTGCCAGCAGAGTGAAGGAGCTGTGCTGGTAGGTTGAGGGTTCTACGCTGAAGCCAAGAAGTCATGCTCAAAACAAAGACCGGCTGCCCTGAAAAGCACCACAGCCATGCCCAGCGACACAGAAGCCCCAAACTCCTCTTATGATAAGCACAGTTGAGCACATGTGAGGAAGCCAGCGTGATGAGTTCAGCCTGAAGGTTAAGCAGCGCACGTCTTCCCCTTGAGCCAGGAAGCAGCGCTCGATGTGAGGAGCAGAGCTTCTCCAGGAGAACCAATGGCTCAAACAGCAACGCGTGGGAGAACCCACAATGCCTCAATGCCTCCCTTCACCTTCTCCACATCTCTATTTATCCTGGCAACTTTCTTCAGATGAAACATCTACTGAAACATCTACGCTCAGCAGCATGGTGATTTAATTCCACTGGCATTAAGGTGACCACCAGTTTCTAATCCATAACATGGAAGGAACAAAACTTTTTTCCCCTCTTGTTTTGTGGTGCTGGGATTGAACCAGGGGCCTCATGTGTGCTAGGCAAGTGCTCTCTACCATTGAGCTGTGCTTCCAGCCTGACAACAAAATTCTTACTTGATCTCTGTATGCAGAAAGGTTCTAGGTCAAATGCACAAAAGTCTAGCCTGAATCATTAAATCAGAGCAATGGCCTCAGTCCAGGCTGTGCTGGATTTGAGCAAGTTGATACACCCTTTGCATAAAAAGGAGGCCAGGTCCCCTTCAGAAAGGATCACAGTATATTATTAAATTTTTTTTCTCTTTTTTTCTAGCCTTTTATTCCAGGGCAACTGTAAATTTGAGTAAAAGAACTAATGAGATCTTTTAGGAACTACTAGATGCTGTCTCTCAATTGGAACTGATTCCAGGAGATCCAAAAGATTGCTGTGGGCCACCTGTCAGAGTAGGACCCTGAAGGGTTCAAGTGACCAATGAAGTTTTAGCTCATGTGTGACTCTCCATGAGCCTAGTATCCTCTGAGCCTAACCTGTGGTTATTTCCTTACTTCTAGAAGGTATAATCGGAACACGCATGCTTAGCAGGTGCCAAATCCCCATGTTAATTCCCTGATTTAAAGCAGCAAAAGCTATTGTAATGCACGAGGCCACCTCAGCTTCCTTTATCTAGGAAAATTATAAACTGAATGCAATACTACATTTATGAAGAGATTAGTGCTGCTACAGGGGCTTGAAGGATGCAGGGATGGTTTTTCTCAGCACATACAATTAGACTCTGCTGTGTGGCATGTGAGGAGACAGGTGGATCTCGGAGAATGACAGTGATTATTGTGATTTAAATAAATGGTGACTCCAGTTGCAGCTGCCATACAGATGTGGTTTCATGGCTTAAAGCAAATGAACTTATTTACCCCCTGGTACTGGTATGAAGTTATTGGTGTGGCAGATTCCTTCTTTTCTCTCTTAGTGAATAAAATGCGTGCTAGAAGATAGCGGCTTTCAGCTGGCAAAGGCCAGCAGTGTACTTTCACTGTCCTACCCCAGGAGTAAGTCAGTTCTCCAGGACTACAGGATATCATAGTTTAGTTTGCAGGAATGTTGATTGCCTTTTTATCCTATAAGATATCACGTCTGTTACTTTGATGATATTACTCTTATTGGACCTAGTTAGCAAGAAATTGGACCTACAATAGACTTATTGGTAAGACATTTGCATGTCAGAGGGTGGAAAATAAATCTGATTAAAAATAGAGACCTTCTGTGTCAGTGAAATTTATAGGGTTCACTGGCTTGGTGTATGTAGAGATACCCCTTTTAAGTGGAAGATAAGTTTGTGTATCTGGCCCTTCCTACAGCCAAGAAAGTGACACAATGCAGTTGACCTGTTTGCATTTTGGGTAACATTGTACTCACTGGGATGTGTTACAGTAGCTCATGTACTGAGTGACTTGAAAAGCTGCTAATTTTGAGTGAGGCCCGGAACAGGAGAAAAGTCAGCTGTAGGCCTTAGTGCAGTTGGCTGTGCCACCTGGGCCATTCAGTCCTGAAGATCCAGTGGTACGCAGGGTGTCAGTGGCCAGTGGGGGAGGTATTGGGAGCCTTTGGTAGGCCCTTGTAGAGAAGCTACAGCATAGGTGCTTAGGTTTTGGAGGAAAGTCTGACCTTCCTCTGTTGATCACTACTCTTCCTTTTGAGGAAAATTTCTTGGTCTGCTGCTGGACTTTAGTGCTACCAGGTCAGCATATGAGCTACTCATTGTGAGTGTGGGCATCACAGAAGCATCCCATCATCAAGTCAAGGTCGTAGCATATGGTCAGGCCTGAGTGGGTCCTGTAGACACAAGTAAGTTCTCTGAAGAAGTAACTCATGTGCACCTGCTCCTGTTAGGAACTCAGATGCACCTGTAGTGAGGCTCCTATTACACTACCTTCTCTCTCCCAGCCTGTACCCATTCCTTGCACTCAGTTGACAGAGGAAGAAAAGACTCAGGGTGGGTTCTCAGTTTTTTATGCACGATCTGTAGGTGCCACCCCAACATGAATAGCTGTAGCATGACAGGCCCTCTCTGGGGCATACCTCAAAGGCATTATTAAGAGACATCCTCTCCCTAGGCAGAACTTTGGACATTGCTCCCTGGTTATGTTCTTTACTTGGGAGGAGAAATGATCAGGTATATGATTATATTTTGGCTATCACCACTGATTTGGTGAAATGTCTGGTAACTTGGAACCAGTTGGAAAATTCGTGACTTAGGTACAGTTTCAGCTCACACAATGCAATCAAGGTTAAAAAAAAAAAAACACGACCAACAACAAACAAAACAGAGTCAATAACACCTTGATGTTGGATCTTGGTAGATACCTTCACACAGGGAGAACTGGGCGATTTTCATGGAGAGCTGAACCCTGGCCTCAGGACCATGACCTGAGGTTTAATTTTTATCACCTGTGATGATATTTCGTAAAAAGCCAGAATCTGAAGCAGCAGACAGGATTGAATAACTCATGAAACTGAAAACATTTCATGTTGATCTGTTGTTTGTGATCTAGGATTTAGGGGCACACTTTAAAACATATCTTTCGAATAGCATTTCCTGAGATCTGTGCCATGTTGGAACTCAGGGTGCTGAGCCAACCAGTAACCAGCCTGCCGCCCTGGTAAGTGACTGTGGTCTGGCAAGCCACGGCCACCCCAGGGCAGGGAAACAAGAAGTAACAGTGTTTCCTGAGATCCGCGCCATGTTGGAACTTAGGGTGCCGAGCCAGCCAGTAACCAGCCTGCTGCCCTGGTAAGTGACTGTGGTCTGGCAAGCCGCGGCCACCCCAGGGCAGGGAAACAAGAAGTAACAGCGTTTCCTGAGATCCACGCCATGTTGGAACTTAGGGCGCTGAGCCAACCAGCAACCAGCCTGCTGCCTACCGGGGTGCGGGCTTAGAATCAAACATACCATACCCCCCCACCTTCTGCTAACAATCGGGATCCAGGGATCTGGGTATCTCTTGAGAGGTGGCCATATGTGGTATAGCAAGTGGGGGGGAGTTTCCTTCTACTATCTCTGAAGGCAGATATTTTTATCGCCGTTTTGCTTTGTCCTGATTAACGGTGTTGCTCTATTCAATATTCTGTTTTGATGTGTTCTACAATGTTGTGTATTTCTTTTGATTTTGTTGTACCTAATAGAAGAACAACTATTTTGAAGATAACGAGATATACAATGGTGCCTATTATTGTTGTCCTGGTGACCTGCTGTGATGTTCTGTGCCAATTTCACTATACTGTCTCAGTTGGCTTTATTCCATCCTGTTTTGTTGTATATTACTACCTCCAAGTTAATGAAAATTAAATACAAATAAACCAATAGAACATGAGAAAACAAGGTAACAAAATACCTCCAAAAACTCCCAACTCCATCAAAGCTGATCCATGTGACATGGATGAGGAGGAACTCAAAAACAAAACAACAGAATTATATGAGGTGATTAAAAATGAAATAACAACAACAAAACAGATCAATAAGGTACTGATCAAGCTGAAACATGATATAACTAAACAGATAATGTACTTAAAAAGCAAAAGGAGGAAAATAAAATGCGCTAAAGGATATAACAGCATGTATGTTTAAGTGTGTGGGATTGATAACCATATTACCAAGTTTTTGTTGGATCATTGAACAGAACTGTTTACAGCCTCACTGTTCACTTTGTATGCCTGAATTTTGTAACATGAACAACTATTTCTAAGAAGACAATATGTAATTTATCAAGTAGTGATTTCTTAATGTTTTTTTTGAAATTCTGTATTTCTACCCTTTTTTCTGTTTTGCTTTTTTCTCTTTAAATAAAATTTTAAAAAAGCAAAAAGAACCCATATCTTTCAACTATACCTCAGAATTGACCGAGTATACAAAACACATTGAAATCTGCCACACAGTGTTACTAGGGCTCAGTGCACCACTTCTCATATTGAGATCCCTGTCTTACCATTGAATGTATCCTGCAGCAACATTCACCATACTTTGTCATCACTCTTCATATCTTTTTTTTTTTTTTTTTGGTACCGGGGGGGATTGAACTCATGACCTTGCGCTTGCCAGGCAGGCGCTTAAGCCACTAAGCTAAATCCCCAGCCCCACTCCTCATATCTTTGCTGTTTTGCTCATTCAGAGAGGTGAAACTGAATATTGTAAGGGTTTATTAGAATGCTTAAGAAATGATGTACATATAGAATAGCTTGAGAAATGGGCAACAATTTCATCCTCTGTCATACAGTGCTCCTTGTCATGCATTGCTTCTGGTATAGCAGTTTCTGTCAGATAAAAAGTTGCAATATGTCCTTACCACTTTATTCATTCACTGGATCCAGGACTGTGCAACTTGTAGCTCTTCCCCAAAGTTAAAATGGCCATGAAAGGTAAATATTCTGAATTTATTCAAGACGTTGAGGCAGCTATAAGCATGCAACTAAAGATATTTATGAAAGAAAAAGTAGAAAGAACAATGAGATAAGTGGGCTCAAAGCAACGTGGAGGATTTGAAAGAAGAATTAATGCCAGTGTGTCTTTTACCATAATGCAATTAAAAACTCACTGTAGTTTTTGATCGCACCTGGTATTTGTGTCCCATGTGAATGTCCACTCAAAAGGTGACCTCAGCAGTGGAGGGTTCTAAGAAGTCTGCAAGATGACTCATTCCATGACTGCCACTTGACCTATTACCCTGGCCACCCTGTTGTCCAGTGGGCTCATCAATAAAGCCACTCCGGTGCCAGGAATAGAGGGTATGTGTGAGCTCAGCACTATAGGCTTTACTCATCAAGGCTGACCTGGCTATGGCCGTTACTGAGTGTCTGCAGAAGAGCTTTCTGGCCTCCTAGCTAGCTCAGCTCACAGCATTCACATATTTCCCACCATTCTCAGTTATTCATCCGCAAGTGACTCCCTTCTTCATGAATTAGTAAAATTCAGGTTAGGTTCTGGGTGGAAGCCTTTGTTCTGTGAACCCTCATCCGGACCGGACTCAGGACCCCTTGGCTGCCCTTAACTCACTCTGACACACACACACACACACACACACACACACTCTCTCTCTCTCTCTGTCTGTGTGTGTGTGTGTGTGTGTGTGTGTTTATTCTCACCATGGCTGGAGGTGGTAGATTGGTATTAATTCACCAGGATTCCAGTAACGTTTTGGGTAACCCTACCAGGTAAAGAATCACAGGCAGACATAACCAGACCCTGTATCCAGAAAACAAAGTCATTGAAAATAATATATAGGAAGGATGGGAATTGTGTACATGTGTAATCCCAGCACTTGGGAGGCTGTGGAGCCCAAGTTGGAGGCCATCTAGCCTACATAGCAAGACCATTTCCAAAGCAACAAAAGAGTTCATGCTGTCTGTAATGCCAACAGACTAGAAGGATAAGGCAGGAGGATCAAAGATTTGAGCTTAGCCTGAGCAACCTAGTGACATAGAAGCAATTCAGTGAGTCCTTGTCTTAAAAAAAGAGCTCAGGATGTAGCTTTAGCTCTTGGATTCAGTCTTCAGTGTGATCCTAACTTACCCACCTCCTCTGACAAATACATAAGAAATGATAATATTGCTGTGCAATATGCTGGGAAAGTATACCAGGTGGAAGTTTAGCTGGTGTATAAGGAAAACTACAGAATCATGACTTACTTTAAAGAAGTAGAGTTGAAGCATCTCCTTTTGCAAGTTGGCCGAGGTTTAAGATATATTCATTCAATGTCTTTGGTTCATAGTTATAAAACCTAGTAATATTTTCATATCTCGAACTTCCATCCCGAATGCTGCCTCAGAAGGAGACAAGGATGACTGGGAAATCCAACAGAGTCACGTTTAAAAAATGTGATCTTGGGCATGTAACAAGAATCTTTAGTCTATGAGTTGAAGAAGGTGATAGTTGTTTTCTTGCAAATGAAGTTTTACAGGAGAATTATACCTATCTACTGAAAGTGAGTGTATTTGCCTTTGCCCTTGTGGTAGTTTGTGCTGCTGGTACTGAACCTCTTCCCAAAAATGGAGAACCATGGCATGAAGTCGGACAGATTACCTTGGATTCCACAAGTATTTTCCCAGGAATTTACAGAGTTGCTAAAGATTATGATTCATCCAGATCCAGAGAGAAGACCGTTAGCAGTGGTACTGATAAAGCATTCAGTATTGTCTGCATCTAGAAAGAATACCAAATGATTATGAGTAAAATGAATGCTGAAAAGTTCAAAAATTCACTTTTGCAAAAAGAACTCAAGAAAGCCCAGATGGCAAAAGCTGCAGCTGAGGAAAGAGCACCCTTCACTGACCGAGTGGCCACTAGCTTCTCCAGCCAGAGTAATAGAACCTCTTGACTTACTGGAAAGAAAATGAACCACTTGGTCAGCCTTATCATATGTTAAACTCATTTTCCACCTCCTTCCAAAAAATGTGACAAGAGGAAGCAAGGCTGAAATCACTGCTAAATTCTACTTTGCAGTGAATTTCTTGATTGGTTCAGTAGTTTTACTGTAGTACCTTTTAGCATTTTTATTTGTGAATTACAGTTGAAAGCTGTATTTTGACCACTGCTGTATCAGGCTTTGGCTAGTCTTACCAGTATGTCTTCTGCAGGATGTCAGTCACTGTTGGATGTTACACCAAGCCTTTGCAGGATTATAAACTGTGGTGGTGTGCTGTTTACTGTTTGTTGTTTGTCGCATTGTAATAGCAGGTGTCTTTCTCTGTAGTAACTTGTAAAAAAAAAGAAGAATCACGGGCAGCTGAGGTGCTGTGGAAGATAACAGAAGCACTGAGTGAGGAGAGAGAGAGAGAGGAACCATAGTTGTAGAGTATCAGCCACAACCATGTGATAGGAAAAGAATCACGGACTGTCATTGTCAGGAGTGTTTTCTGTTTATTTTGTTATGGTTGTATTTGTGTGTGTATTATATTAAATAAATATATCAAATAAATGTCCTTGTTTTATATCTGTTAGCACCTTAACATGTAAGATGCATTGATCTTATGTCATAATACTTAACATTGATTTTATACCGCAAATATTTAACTTACGGGATATTGAAGAGAAGAGTGGCATTGCTCAAGGCTTTACCTCCTCTTCTGGGGAAGAGGTTGCTGCATTTTGTGTTGTACACAGCGTAGTTGTGGCATGCACATGCACACCCTATTGGACCTCTTTCGTGGGGGAACCCTGACTGGCACAGTCATTCGATGTTTGCCTCTCCTGGTCTCTGTGAAACAGGTTGAGAATCCTACGTGATCTAGGTAGCCACTGCACCTGAGATTCAAGGCAGATGACATGATTTCATACACTGCCAGTGACTTGCAGTCAGTTTTTATAGCCTGTGTTTATTGCTAGAGCTTCTGTTGTCACTGGGCCACACACTGCCATTCAGTATTCTAGTTTCTCAGGTACACGGCATCTCTTTTGGTGAACAGCTTAAGAGCTTTCCCAGACTTCCTTAGGATGATTTCATATCAGCGTGGTAGTGTTGGGATCCATGAGCATTGTTTTATATCTGTTAGAGACCTATGGAAATCAGTGGGCTGTTCTTCACACTTTTTTATTTTTAAATGTGGTGATAGAGCAGTTGGGTGATAGAGTGGAGGGGCTGCAGGCACACAGAATGACAGACATGAAGAGGAACTCTAATGGCCCCAGAAATTCAGGCACCAGTGGGAACTTGGTCCCCTGAGTCAGAAGGTAAACATATCACTGCTGGTCTGTCCCAGGCCATGCCTTGGAAGTTACTAATCTTGTAGGTGTCAAATCTCATCGTGTAGCAAGAAACCAGAAAGATGTGTGGGGTGTAATTTGTTGGAAAGTTCTGAAAACCTGGCATGTTTGATTCTATCATTTGAACTAGGAATAATTTTCCTAGCACCAAGTATGACCATTTTAGGTATGTTTATCGAACCCTGACTGCATGCCGCTGGAGAAATGAAAACCAGTGTCTCATCTTTTATGTGAGTAATCATTATCTGCTTTCTCTTAGTGAGCAAGAGAAAGCCCTGCAGAGGTGTAAGAAAAAATTGTGGGCCAAAAATTTGAAAAAATATGTCTGTTATTTTATATTAGCAACATAAAGCAGTGTAACACTGGTGTTCCATGGCAGGAGAGTTTGAGAACCACTGAACTTGTCCAGTCTCTTTTCCCCAGTGCAGCACACTGGCCGCTCCTGCTGTGCCTTATGCAGGATTCCAAGGGCACACAGCTGGGAGTAGACACATGACTGGGACCTAGTTGTCTGCACTGTTCATCAGGTGTACTGTCCGCTTCTTGGAAGAGGCTTGCTTTTTTTGGAGAGCGTGAGAGAGAAAATTGGTACTGGAATGTATATCCTGGTGTGTGTGGCTCTGGGGCCAATGTAGTCTCGAGAGGTTTTGCCTATGAAAGCAATGACCTTATCAGGCATAGACAATTTCCTGTGTCATTATGATGTTCCTTGGCAGAATATTATTTTTCTTGGTGAATATATTGTGATATAAAACATGTAGAGAGAGCCAGCTCTGTTTTTCATGAGTGAATTAGCCGTATTGTAGTTTATCTGTGGTGAATCTTGCTTTCCAGTTTATTGACAGTGCCTCCTGTCATTAGTGACTTGCTTGGATGAGGTCTTGGCTTTCTTTCCTCTTGTTCTAACTTTTAAGCAGCCTGAGTCACAGCCAGGAAGTCCTTTGAAACCAAAACCCTTAGCCCTTACTTGTGTTTCAAGGATGGGTTAGGAAATGGTAACTTTGCCTAAAAAAGGGTGCTTTGGTTTCTCTGTTGGGTCTTTTATCATTTCACCAACCTCATGTGTGTTCCTGTTCTGTCCTAGAGAAGTTGGACTGAAGGTCATGATGGGGCCCTGGGGGCTCCCCAGCCGCCTCTGGGTCAGTGCTTCACAGTCCAGCTTTGTTAAGATGCGGAAAATGAATTTCCAGATCCTCGTTTGGACCACATAGAAACATAAAACCTCAAAGAAACACTTGAAGGCAGCCCTGCATCCTCTGCCTAATTCATACATCTTGTCTCAGTACTCAAAATGTGCAAGACAGTGTGTACTCTGTGGACACCTGCAGTCACTTGTGTCACTTGTTACTATTTAAACAGCCTGCTCCATCAGTGAGCAAGACTAGCTAACCTGTAGAATTATAGATATTTTAAATTATTTCAGCTTTATACTTTTGATTATATTGAACAAAGTGGTTATTCAGTTGCAAGAATAACTGAAAGTTACTCAGAGAATAACTTCTAAAAGTATACTCAGAGAATGATATTTATTGGAATATTTATAATTTTGTTATTTTACTAAACTAAGCTTGGCCAGTGATAATATCAGAATCCACAGATTTATACCAGTAGCAACAACTGAAGGAGTTTTTTTCTGTGATTTAAAAATTTATCTTAAAAGAATTAATTTTTAAAAAGAATTATTACAGTAAAGTTAGTGTCAGACCTGGGTTGAGCCCTACTTTTTCTAGTATCAAGGTTTCTACATATAAAGTGGAGTTGCTAGTGTTCACTCATCAAGTGTTTGTGAAGATTAAATGAAAGAAGTCACATACATGCTTAGCATAATGTCTGTACTCTACACTAGTGTCAGCTGCTGTTATTCTTCTGGAAAACAGTCATTATTCAAACTTACTCCTCTTAAGAATTCAGATGTCAGGCTTTTGCTTCTATATAAAGAAAAATAATTGTGTGTAGCAAAAATTGATGGGAAAATGCAGCTCTCCTTTGTTTTTCAGTGGGGGAGAAATTCATGTTTATCTTTCTTTAAAGTATGTCAGTGTTTAAGGTTAAATAGATCATAGATGTGTCCTGTTAACTCTAAAATAGTTGAATTGTATTTTTATCTGAAACATTTTTGTTGACCAACTTGTTTATGGTGCCGTATAGTGTGACTATAAAACTGCATGTTTTTACATATTACAAAGAATTTTTTAAAGTAATTTTTTTGGTCTAAATTTAATAAGTGACAAAATTCTAAAAATTTTGAGGAAACGTGCAGCACACTTTTTTTTTAGTGGACTATATTCAGTACCCAGGGCACATAACTGCAGAAATTCCCCCTTTCCCTGCCCAATTTTTGATGATTTCTTTTTCCTTAAGCGGTAACCCTGATGATTCTGATGTAAGCAATGTATTTGTCAGAATCCGCCAGAGACTTGGCTCCTTTCCTTCAGGTGGAAGGTATTAATTATGAAGACGCCATTTATGCCAGTTAACAGAAAGCGACAGTGACCAGATCAGAGAGTACTGGCTTGGGGAGCCGCAGAAGGAATTTGCTACACCCTCATTCAGCCTTCAGTCCTTTCTTCCCCTAATGCTGAATCTGCTGCTTGATCACCAGCCGCATGACCAGCAGTGTACACCAAGCAGTGTATACCAAGGAGTGAGGACTCATGATTCTTAGTGAAGCTGGGAGTCCTGTGCGGAGGTCTACCAAAACATCATATCCATTTAATGCATGGGAGATGTCGTTTTATTTTGAAATTTATTAGAAAGGTTGCCTCACAGTTCTTTTACATTTGTCAGAAAAAACTGGTTCATCACAGGATATGTTTATGGTTTACTTTCCTATCCTATTCTCACCATGCTTCAGAAAATTCTTTCTTTCTATAAATTAAGGGATCCCTCCCTGGGGAGTTACTTGAAAGTTAACTGAGAAACTTTTGGTTTCTGTTTCCATTATGTATACAAATGATTTTTTTTTAAACATTACTAGTAGCATGAAGGGAAAATAAAAGTTGGAACCAGCAAGGTGATGAAAAGGCCACTGTGGTGATTTCATGAGGAAGGAGGTTTTGATGTGGTTTTGGAGGCTGAGCTTTGTTTTTGTTTCAGCTACCATTTTAGAGATAATAATGAATCGGAACTGTATCAGGCAGGCGGGTCTTAATGCCCATTTCCAAACGGAGATGTCTCTCTTACATACATGGGGAGAGGCTAACATAGACTGCCTGTATTTGTTCTGCTTCTCCGCTTACCCTTGAAGAATAAAAGAATCCTGTTGAACAGGGCCAGCATTAGTTTAGGATGAAACTCATAATTGTATTGGGTAATAAAGGAATTTAAAAATTCCTGTTTTTTTCCTGTGGCTGTCTTTCACAAATCAGACTCATGGTGAAATACTTTTGCAAGTGTTCCTATTCATCTTGGACTGACGCAGGATGCCTAGTGCCTTGTGGTTTCCTAATTACTACTGAAGTCCTAATTTCTTTGGCACGTCTCTGTTCTGTCTATAGATTTCCTTTCGGCAGCAAAAATGTTTACTCACGTGACAAGATGAACACTGGCATCTCTAGTCTGGTGCAGGCAACATCTCGATGCCGAGATTAACCTTAGGATGGGTGCTCTTATATTCTGCTTAGTTCTTGGTCAGCAGGCTGAGATGCAGATTTCTTACCACTTGCATCTTTCTAGGCCTCACTTCAAATGCACAGGTGCTTGAATTTCACTACAGAAATCATATTGTAATGCTCACATTCAGAGAGAAGAGAAGAACTTGAGTGCACTTAAACTTCTGTTTCAGGGGAGTGCTTCTGGGGACCTTGTTGCTCGTGGTATGGCTCCCAGAGAGCCCATGAGATCTGACCCAGTCTTCTAAATGAGAACTTGCATTTTTAAAAGGTGCCAGGCAAGTTGTATGCACAGCAAAGTTTGAGAATTCTGCTCTAGAACATGTTGAGTCAGTAGAGAATCTGATTGTGTTACATTGCCGTTAGAAATGGAGTTTTTAGCGTGTTTATCAGTCATTGTAATACTTTGCACACAGGCTAAATTCCTTGGGAATGTGAGGGAATAAAAGTTTATTGCATGCATAGCTAGAGGGAAAAAAATCTGAGTTAGTTGGTATTTTTTCTTTAATAGAAATTTGCTGATTGTTTTATGCTCTCTTCTACAACTTTAGCAGAGAAAACCCGTGGCCTTGGCTTCCTTGTTAAAATCCAGAGCGCTTTTTTGCTTTCTTTTCATTTTAACAGGGCATTGAAGAAATAAAGCATGGGCACTTGATGTGAATAAAGAAAATAGAAGTGTATCAGAGTAGAATTTAAAAGTTTTTATGCAGAGGCAAAAATAGTAGTTATTCCCATACAAATTTAAAGTACGTTGATTTTGATCATAGTTTGTTTTTACCTGACTATAGGATAAAGTGACAGTAATTAATTTTGGGTTATATTATGAAGTTTAAATTTTTTTGGAGTTTAAACAAAACTAAAATGTCAAAGCTTTGTTTTAATAGTTATCAAAGAAATTCCAAAATCAGTGAATTTTTAGTTATAAAAGGCAGTACTTGATTGTATTTCACATTCTTATTTGTTTCTTCACATTTCTTGCCATTAATTTGTTGAGCATATCCTTTGGCTAATAATGTGCAAGGCAGGTCTTCATTACATTGAACACCTTGTTTTTGAAGGCCGTATTTTTCAAGTTCACAGTAATAGTGACATGTAGATCATTACATTACCCTAGGAAGTATTTTTGAGTGATTGATAATTTCTTTGCTTGTAGTATTTCTCCTTCACATTTTCAACTTCAAATTAAGATATATATAATGTTAGATATATAGAAGAATCAGCTTTTAAAGTACTGTATAGTGCATTTAAATTTCTAAGCCCTGAATCAGAAAGTGGTGTCAACTCAAAAGATTTAAAACAAGAAAAATCACACCATCTATTAATATTTTTCTTAACAGTTAGTAAAGCTTATGGATATGCTGCCTTTTTGAATCATTAAAAAATATAAAAATAGACCTAATACTCATGTCTAATAATTGCAAAAAATAATGAAAAATTTAAATTTCTTTTGTTATTTCTTTATACCTTAGTTTCTTTTATAAGTAGATTAGCTTAGTTTCATTTATAAGTAGTTTAGTTTCATTAGTTTCCTTTTATAAGTAGGTTAGCTTAGAATCTTTTCAAACTGACCACTGCATTTAGTTTCATTTATGGGAAACTCCCATTTGTGACGTCTTCGCAACTTGATTAAAAAGTGCCTTTCAGCAGAGATGCTGATTCTTACTGTGTGACAAAAAGAGCGAGCCACTTGGTGATTGTTGCTGTTTTCTCCAGGCATCACTGGCAGCTTGTTTGTTTATGTACCGTCTGTCCCTAGTGTCACTCAGGCAGGTGTCATTTCAGCCTGTTGATTCTTATATTGGATAAATGTGATAAAATTGGCATTTTTATCT
This sequence comes from Dolichotis patagonum, assembly GCA_004027295.1. Taxonomy (NCBI): domain Eukaryota; kingdom Metazoa; phylum Chordata; class Mammalia; order Rodentia; family Caviidae; genus Dolichotis; species Dolichotis patagonum. The sequence continues at coordinate 36,104 of PVJX010000658.1, forward strand.
TTCCTGTTATATTATAAAAATTGATGAAAAAATAGGCAGTTTTTGGTCATCCTGTATATAAATAATTGAACTGGTAATTGATTAACAACCTGGCATTGTGGCTGACCTTGGACTTTGTCATTTTTAAGGAATGCTTCAAGTGCCCTATTAGCGGGGAACTCCTTTGCTCACAGTGCCTGAATCTGAAAACCTTAAGACAGTTAGGTTCTTATTATCTATGGCTCGGGACACACAGTACTAGTCTGCTTTGTCAGCTAGATGCAATTAGGTTGAAATGCTAAGCTGTCATATATTGGCAGTAAGGAAATGGAATGCTTCCTTGTAAATAGGAGAGTCATTTATGAGAGAGGTCCAAAATAAATTTTGGGTGTTTGGTCACGTGTCTCACCTACAAAACACATCTACCCAAATGGTAGTTTCCTTTCATATCAGGCTGTGGATCTATTTCAATTTTGGAAACTAAGTTTTTGGTTCATTTATTATAATAAATTGTCAAATTAGGAGAAGAATTCTTGTTTTTTTGCAGTTCAGCTCTTCCCATGTTTTGTCAGGAAATAGTAAAGATAGCAAAGATCAACTTGATTGTGGAGAATTACTAATTGGTAGGAAAAACATTTTTATGATTTAATATTTGCATTGTATCATACACAAAACCTCACAATTGAAGTTAGTCTGTTTACATTTTTGAAGTTGTCAACATTTATCAAGTATTTATAATGGTATTTATGGAGGAAATGAGAAAAAGCATCTTAAAGAAGAGCCTTACTTCTGGTTTAGAAAAATTCTTTTTAAGAATAAAGTATGATTATGAGTTAAAAAAAGTTAAAAAACCATTATGAAACATTTGATTAATCAGCCTTTTTAAGGTTAAGTGTTAGGTTTAGTCATACATGAAATAGGTTAAAAAACTGCAGGTAAACTATTGATTACTAGTAATTTTATGTTGTTCAACTTTATAATGCACTGAGTTTGGTCTAAATTAAGCTTCTCTTTTTTCCCCCTTCTCAATCAGAGGCTTTTTACTAAATTTGCTTTTAGCCAGGTAAAATTCAGCAGAAGCTTGAAGCTAATCACAAGTTCAGGTCCTTATTGATAAAATAGCTAGAAAAGAAGCCAGTTTTAAGTATGATCATTTGTATAATTGCATGCATGGGTACATTTATTGCTATAATTACTAGTTTAACGATCTAACCCTAAGAAGTCTTCACGAGAATGAGCTTGGGTGGCACTAGACAATGAATGTCTGGAAGTGAGTGGCCCAGGTTTAGGTGGAAAAATCTTTTACTGCATTTGGGTTGGAAAAGAGTTGGTACATACTTGTGGTCACTGCCTTTCTTTCCTACTTTATGTGCCAAAATCTGAATTATAGATCCTAACCACTTCCCAGTATCTTAATTTAATTTTGAATATGAGTGTTTTTTAAAGATTACTTTTGTGTATTAATATAAATTATTAATAGCAATCTGAATAAAATAAAAAATTTGTTTAATGCTATTTTGATATTGAATAGACCTTCTGAAATAGAAGTAAAAGACTTCTCTAGTAGGATTTTTTTATGTATTCACAAACCATTTTCCTTTTAAGTCCAGAAAAATGTGGGTTGGGCCAACAGCTCGAGAAGAAAGACTAAATATATTTCAGGAGTTTTTCCATTTTGTGTCTAGAATCTACCATGAAATACCAAAATCACTTTATTTAAATTTTCAGTAATGGTGATTGTATTTTGAGGTTGTATGTGTCATTGAGAAAAATAGACAATGTTCACACACAAAACCACAAAAGTACCCTTTTACATCTTTATATAAATTATATAATTTATATAAGTCTTTTATATAAGTTTTTTTATATATAATTTATATAAATCTTATATATGTCTTTATATAAGCCTATTATATAGACTAGGCAAAAATCAGATTTAAAAAATCTCTTTTATCTGTAGTGCTCTATTCTTCATAGTACAGTTTTTACTGAATCTTTTGAAAAACATTTGTATGCTCACACCAATTTATATCCTTTAAAATCTACATTAATATTATATTGCATATGTAATTTTGCCTCTTGCTGAAGTAGACTTTCTTGTTCCTGCCTATGTATATAACTGGTCATAGGTTCTTTAGTGTATGGTGACTGTGAAATTCTTCGGTGGAAGTGCTGGACCAGAAGGCTTCTGTACTTCTAAGTTGTTCTCTAAAATTACGTGTGCTGGTAGTACCGCATGTGAAGAGCATCTTAATGTCACAATGGATGTCTGTGACTTTTTAGTGCTTGTCTCTCAATAGGTGAAAAGCTTGATGTATCATATTGAGTAGGGTTAATATCTTTTCTTATATGTTTGTTTATAAATTCATTTCAATAGCAAGTTTTCTGTTAATTGCCTGTTGGTCATCTGTTGTTTTCTTACTGGGCTTTTAGTTTTTTTTTTTTTTTCTTTTTCAATACAGTCTTCATATAACTGGACATTAGTTTTTATTTTTGTGATATTGGAGATAATTTTTTCTCTTCTTAAGTTTGATTTGCTTTTTAGTTATTTAGTATTTTTGGCCTGTTATAAGTTTTTAGTTTTCTGGTAGCCAGTCATATTATCAGCCTTTTTCATTATGATCTCAGGATTTTGTGTCTTTCTTAAAATAGTCTTTGCGCTAAAATTAAAAATACATTTATGCATGCTTTTTCTAATATTTTTATGATGTCATTTTAAATCCTTGGTTTTTATATCTGAAATTATTTTGAGCATAGAGTAAGGTATAACTCTAGATTTATTTTTTCCTAAAATGTTAATTCCAAGTATAATTATTGAATAAATCATTTTTCCCCCATTGGTTGAAAAATGCCTTTATCTGATACTAGATGCCAAATATATTTAGGATTCTGTTTAGATTGGATTGCATCATTGTTGTGTCTCAGGTATAATTATTTTTTTCATAATATATAATATTTCATTACTGCCATAATTTCTTACTTTCTTCAGAATTGCAGGTTATTATTTTCCTTTTTTTATGGTTCTACTACAGAATTTTGTCACCCTCTTTCCCAGCACCACAGCCTGTCATTGAATCAAATTGAAGGCTAACAGGGTAGAGTAGATGCCTTCATGATGTTGAATCTTCTAATCCAACACCATGTGTTATCTTTTGCTATTTTAAAATATTTTCTCTTTATATGTCTTAAAAGAGTTTGAGGCTTCTTTGTATGGTTCCTATTATTATCATGTTAATCTGTTTTTAGGTATTCAGATTTTAATGTCATACGTAGGATATTTTCCTCTAGTATAATTTTATCATGTTACAATTTTTAAACTGTAAAACAATTTTGAACATAAATTTTGTAATTTGTTAAATTCTAGGGTCTTTTTCAGGTGTGCAATTATATCATTTACAAGACTATGACTTTTGTTTTCCTTTTTAGTCTAGCTGCATTTGCTAGTAGTGGTAACCAATTTGGACTCTTTTGAATACTTTCCAAATTGGCCAGTATATCCTTTGAATCAGTAAAGTATTACTAAATTTAGTTTTCTTTTAATAAAAGAACTTTAAATACCATCCATCAAGAAATAAAGTCAGACAATAACAAAATTTTAAAAATGGACTTAGTATTTTTTATTTAGGTTTGAGAAATGTCTGTTTTTATAACATTGCCCTGTCAGCTTGTGTCTGGTCTCAGTCCTGGTTGGCTTCTACCAAAAGATGTGAATTCTAATTTGAAGATTAGTACAAATTAGCAAATGCCTGTTTGGATGGGTGTTTCTCAAAACCATTGGGAAGGCCACATGAGCTAGTTAAGGGGTATATTTAAAATAGTTTTTCATTTATTTTAATTTATCCTTGAAAAACCATATAACTTGTTTCTAACTTTTGTTTTCATTATTGATATTTAAGACAAGGTTAGGACACATTGAATTTATTTAATAAAAAATGTAAAAGCATTACACAGATGTCTGAAAACTCATGAGAAATTGACTGAAATGTGGATAACTCAGTTTTAGATTGATGTTAAAGCACATAACATTTACAGAGATCAAGAGCAGTTTTCTGTGTATTTTCTTAATAGCAATGCTTAGTAAGTCATAATACTGATGGTACTGAATATTATGAAGCAGGTATACTTCTTATTAGAGCATCTATAATGTTATCTCATTAACTAGCTACAAGAATTCATCTTTCTGGTGTTATTTCAAAGAACTTACAGTTTCCTTCCACTGATTATATAGTTTGCAAGCGGCTATCTTACATGTTTATTGAAAACTTTAGACTTTACTCTTGACCTGTACTTACATGAGAACATTATTTTAGACCTTTAGTGTTTTCCTTATGGGATCTTCAATGAAAGTAAAATTAAATATTTTAGAGCCAACTTTACCTAGACAGATATATACAAATACATCATCCCAGTCCACATGATGATATGCTAATAGTTCAGGCATTTCTAAAGGAAATTTGTCAGTGTAAATAGGGTTCAGTCATATTAATACTCAAAATTTCAAATTTTCAAATTTGTTAGAAGCTACGAACTTTAACTGAGATCTGTATAGTTTTTTCCTAGAAGAGAGAGAGAGCTTACCACATAAAGGTAGAGGTATTGATAACACATAGAAATATTAGTCAGCCTGGCTGGGAATTTAGCTCAGTGGCATTAGAACCTGCCTGGCAAGGGCAAGGTCGTGAGTTCGATCCCCAGTACCAATAAATAAATAAATAAATAAATAAGAACTATTCATCTGCCAAAGCATTCTTATATTTAGTGAGTGATTGGAATTGTTTATCACTAGTATATACAGAGTTTGCAGAAGCATAACCTTTAGGGTATTTCTTTAGTTCAGTTATTTTGTATTTTTAATCCAGAACAATTGCTTCTGATAGGGGAAAATAATTTCAGTTTTAAGCCCTACTGCTATAGATGAAAATTGAAACCAAAACAAGTGATTTTCCTAGAGGATGGTGTGATGAATGGTAAAGCCAATGTGATGCGGGAATGGATCCCTAGAACTCTGTGGAGACAGTTTTGTAGTAGAGAAGTAGGCCTTAGAAACACACATTGTCCTTAATGAAATTGTTACTTTATTTCAGTCTTGACCAGAAATTGTTCATTTTGTTGTCATCCTAGTTTCTAATACTACTCTCTCTCTCTGTTACTGTTTCCAAATGAAAGTCATTCCACAAGCACTTCATGTCTCCTTATAAAATACACTGGTACAATGAGTGTTTTTTGAGAGAAATAGCAAAATACAAACTAAATACTGTGGCATGACATTGGTTATTAACAAAAGTCAAATTCAGAAGTGAATCTGTATAGCAAATCAAGATAGAAGTTTTCTAACGATTTGCTGCCATTTCCAGAGTACAAGGTTAATTTTTGAGAAGTTTTTAAAAACAAAAAAAGAAAAGGAAAAAGAAAACTCGCCAGCCTCTAAACCTTGGGGCTTCGTTAATGCACACAGCCCTGGCTGGATCTGCTGTGTACCCAGTCTCCCCACAGCCTGTAGCAGTTAAATATAGTCACAGTTGTGTTTTGTGGACCAGCAAATAGGAAAGGCAAGGAAAGCTGGAGGCATGTTGGAGAAATGCACTTCAAAGTAATTTATTTTGACGCTTTTTAAAGGCTTCTTTGTAAATGCACTTTTAAATAGTAGTTCTGTTTCCTTGAATCCACGCAGGAGCACAAAATAGACTAGATTCAGGAGACCTGGCGTGGGAATGTTTTCAGCTCTCTTACTGCTTGTGTTGGGACAGCTGCTCCACTGCACTGCCCGGTTGCCTTTAATGAACCTAAATTCAGGTGACTCAAAATGCCAGTTGGTGGTGGACTCTTACCTAATCCTTATATGCACGTTTATAGGGTGTGCCTGTTCATTGGTCTATTGTGGTTAGGCTGTCTAGCTCTCAAGTTTCCAAACAGAAGAATACACAAGGGACCAATATTTGAAAAAGACAACACCTTGTTCTCCTTACCTGTTGTATTCTTTTCTTAGGGTGCTAGGGTTAGAACCCAGAGCCTCCTGCAAGCCAGGAAAGTGGTCGCCACTGGGCTGTATCCTCAGGCCTGTTGCCTCCATTTTAATGAAATCTGCTGAATTGATTTCTTTAAAACAATTGGCTTTTCAATGATATTTTTCTAATTAAGAAGAAAATAATTATCTACCTTCTCTCTTAGTTAACGATGCTGGATGAAGCCTCTGACCACTTTAGACTGTCTGAGATAAATTTTGCAAGTTAAAGGACCATTGTGTGCTGTGTGTGTGTTTCTTTTTGTATGTGTTTTATGTTGCTTCGGTTTTAGAATGCTAATAAATACTGTAACTAGATTTCATTGGTCTCTAGGGCCCTCTCCACATTTAAGTTTTTTGTTGTTGTTGTTGTTTGTTTTTTGTTTTGTTTTGTTTGGAACCAGGGATCCAACTCATGACCTCACATTTGCCAGGCAGGCACTTGTACTGCTGAGTTAAGCCCCCAGCTCTTGGTGTGTAGTTTTATGATTCCTAATGATGGGGCCATGGTACGGAGTAGCTGCAGAGCTCAGACTTGTGTGGAGGAGCCTGGTTCCAGTATAAGAAGAGATGAGCAGTCTTCCTCTCCCTTTCTGCTGTATTTCTGCACGCCCACGGGTGGTGCTCCCATACACTTACTCAGGACATGGTGTTAGCCCACTAAGCCCCACCTCTTTCACCCAGCTGACAGCCCACCAGGGTGTAGAAACAGGTCCTAGAGGCGCTTGTTGAGAAGACTGCTGACTTCTGAGCTGAACACAAACCCAGGACTGGAGGATGCTTTTAAGCTGATATTTATACTTTGCTGCTCTACTTAGGACTTCGAAGTACATGTTGAATCACTGAATAGATCCATTAACTAGAGGTTTTCACACTACAAATCTGAATTTACCACACTTGGCTTAGTCACACCAGCATTTAATTTATTTTGGATCAGCCCCTCTAGTGAGGAACTTAAGGTTTTACTACTTTAAAAATGCTTTTGAAAATTTATTTACTCTCTTGCTCACTCAGCATCTGACAAAAAATGTGAAAGTGCTTCCAGGAATAGTAAAAATGTGTTTCCAAACATTGACCTGAAACTGGGAGTTGAAGTCTATGATATGGGTGCCCACTTTGAGAACGTCTAATATATAACAACCTTTGTAGACGATTTTACACAGGATTCTTTTAAGGAAGGAATACTCTAAACGTATTTCAAATGTGAGTCAATAGGTAAATATTTTGTTAAGACAACTTGTCAGCAACACATCTATTTCATTATAGATAAAATGTAACCATTAGTTTCTAAGTTGAATTATCTAGTATGTTCTGGGGAATTGCTCTAAATTTAAAGCAGTTACTAGATTTGGATACATTTTATATTTTTGAGAGAATCTTGGAGAAAAGTTCTGTTTTGTAGCATGATCTGCTTTGTAAGCATTTCATTAAGAAAGAAAACCCTGTGAAAAGTACAAGATTGTTGCCCTTCTCACTTGATGATGGTGATAGCATAGAGGTGAGGGGGGCATAAATTGTTAAGTATAGAGGATCCAGAGCGATGATTTGGGCATGATGCAGAGGTTTCCAGTGTCTTAATGCCAGATGAGAGACAATTAAGGTGAAGATTTTGAAATTATAGCAATCTGATGTATAGGTCTTTCTTTCCCATTTGGAATATCACCAAAATACCCTTTTGGATCAGCTCAGTGGAAACTTTAGGATTAAAGTCTTATGCTGTCTTCTGGGCTGGCAACCAATGTCACTTACCACTGAAATTAGGGATTCTCCTTGTGTGGGGGTGATGGGAAGATAGTATTGGTTTTCTGCTCTTGGCAGAGGCTTCTGTGTCAGAGGTTTCAGTGATCACTGTCTTGATTATCTTCATGAGTTGTTTCAAGCTGTCACTCTTAACATTTTGGCCAATCAGTAACCTGGTCTTAGGTTTCACAAAACTGAGTTTTCTGAATATTTGTTTTTGCTCTTCGTTCTAAAATACAGCCTTTTACTCTCAAATATTTTAAGAAAAAAATATATATTGGGATTAAGAAGCAACTGGGTAAGGGTAATTCAGATGGGACTCCTATTTTCTCTTTGCCTTTGGTCCTTGAATGGAAGTTAATTAATATATCCCAGATCTGTCTTTGTGTCTTCTTTCATGTCTTCATTCATGAAATATTGACTGCTCATGAAGATGAGTATATTAGTTCATTTTCTGTTGCTGCAACAGAATACCTGAAACTTGACACATTATTCAGTAAAATCTTTTTTTAAAATTTTTTTTATTTTTAATAATTTTATTTAAAGAGAAAAAAACAAAACAAAACAGAACAAAGGGTAGCAACAATACAGTATTCCAAGGAAAAAAGGAAAAGAACAACAACAAAAAAACCTAAGAAATTATTGCTTGACAAATTACATACTGACTTCTTGGAAATATTCAATTTACAAAGTTAAAACATGTAAAGTAGACATTCAAACAGTGAGACTGTTAACAGTTCTGCTCCACAATCTGACAAAAACAGCAATATGGTCATCCATCTCACCCATGCAAATATAAATGCAATTATATCAAAAGGGTAGAATTAAACACAACAAAACAGAGCAAAGCGGATCACAAGAAAGCAATGTAAGAGAAAAAAATTTCAAAACTAGACAATTGGAGATATTCACTCTCTATCATATTGACTCTTGTTTTCTTCCAAATAGTTGTCCATATTGTCACATACAGGGAATTCAAATGAAACAACCTAGTATGGAATTGATCTGAGTAGGATGAGGAGGGCATTTCAGGTCTTCAAGATCAGACATTAGGGAAGCCATGAATGGCTGTCATAGTGTCTCTCATTCTCCTCAAAACAGCTGTCCATACCTTAATGTGTTTGAACTTATACAAGGCAAAGCAAGCTAAAATCACTTTGAACAAAAAGTGATAGTTTTGCTGGACTTCACATCATGACATTATAGAATCAGCACTGGGTATTGTAGTGTCTCTTTTTCTTCAAAGTAGTTCATTTGAACATGTGTTATATAGTTGGTTCTCGTAAACTGTTTATAAGCTCTACACATGCATGGGTCTCTACTTGTGTATCTATCATTTCTGTATTAGAGGGAAAAACAAAACAAAGCAAGATAAAACAATTCCTAGAAAAGCGTGAGGCAGAAAAGTCACATAAAACCGCAATACAAGGTGGTCTACAATGGTTACCATGGTGTCTCAGCAGTGTATAACAACATTAATAAAAACGAAGCATTGGAGATATTATAAGACTTCAAAAGCAAGTAACAATCAAACCAGAGTAGGTATCTTAGTGAATCTTGTCATCTTCAGTGTAGTTGCCTATACACTTAGACTTGATGCTATCCATCATAACAGATTTCAATAAAATCAGTCAATACAAAGTAGCAGTCTAACAAACCAGATTCAAATAAGATCAGTCACAATAAGACAGTGTAAGTTATAAAGGGCTTCATATTAAGTCGAT
>PVJX010000658.1:45647-166283 GCA_004027295.1 Dolichotis patagonum
CCCCCCCCCCCCCCTTTTTTTTTTGGTACCGGGGATTGAACTCACGACCTTGTGCTTGCCAGGCAGGTGCTTAAGCCACTAAGCTAAATCCCCAGCAGTTCCTCCCCTTTCAATCCCATGGGGTGCACTGCTTGTTTTGGGTCCCACTGCCTCCCCATATAGAGCATCTCAATGGACCCTATCTCCTGATCTACTCTGTCTGTGTTTCTCTGTTAGTATTTCGAGGCCCTCTATACTAGAGATTATAGCCAATCTTCTCTGCCTCATTTCTGCTATTCTATTTTTCTGCCATTGATAGTCTATTTTTCTCTTCCACTCCACTGTCTGCCTCGTTCACTGAGGCCTCTCTGCCACTGTCCCTGAAATGTTCATATTCTTGTTCTCTCTCCTTAGAATGTCCTTCAATATTTTTGTAGGGTTGGGCTGGTGGTCACAAATTCTCCTAGTTCCTCTTTGTCATGGAAGCATATTTTTTCTCCATTAATTTCTAGAGAGAGTTTTGCAGGATGCATCAATCTGGGCTGGAGATTGTTCTCCTTCAGCGCTTGAATTACTTTACTCCAAGCTCTTCTTGACCTGATGGTCTGTGTCGAGAAGTCTGCCGTGATTTTGATGGGTTTTCCTTTATAGGTGATCTGTTTCTTTTCTCTGATGGCTTTTAGTATTCTGTTCTTATACTGAATTTCTGGGATCTTGATTATTATGTGTCTGGGTGTAGCTCTGTTTTGGTTGTAGGTGGCTGGAGTTCTGTATGCTTCATACCTCTGCATATCATTTCTTTTTTCTATGCTTGGGAAATTTTCCTTAATAATTTCTGTGAATAGCCTTTGTAATTCTTCTGGTTTGATTCCTGCTTCTTCATTCACATACTTTATTCTTAAGTTATAGATCCTCTTGTCATCTTCCAGTCTTTGTATCTTTACTGCCTGCTCCCTTGTTATTTTGAAGAGATCTTCCCTTTCATGACCCCTCATTGCAAGCCTATGTTCAATTTTTGATAGTCTATCTTTGGTTTCTTTCAAGCAGCTTTGCCAGCTTTCTATGGAGTCTTTAGTTTCCTGATAATCTCTTTGAATTTGCTTCATGAATTCTAGGTTTTTTCTGAATTCTTCATTAAATTTTTCTCTCCATTTGTGTTCCTCCATTCTTTTGTCTGTGTCTTCTTGAGAGGTGCCCAGCCCTTCTTTTATTAATCTACTCATCTCTTGTTTAATTTGAATTAATATTTCAGTTTTGGTCCCACTTACGAGGTCCTGAAGATATCTCTTTATGTCCACTAACGCTGTGTTTGATGTTGCATTTTTGCTGCCCTCAATCTCTTTTGTATTTACGTCTCCTGGATCAATGTTATCAGGGTTGGGGGCTGGGAATTATTTCTTATTTCTCCCTTTCGTCATGTTTTTGGTTCCTTCCATACAAGTGTACAGTGTAATGCCCAGACCCTTTTCGTGTTGGTTAGGGCTCCTCTAGAGGGCACAGGCTAGGAGTTTTAGCCCTCTTCAATAGGTTATCAGAGATTAGAGTTCACCCATGGGCAGTGTGCGCTAGCTCCTCCCTTCCGGGCCAATTTGCAGGCCTTCACTGTGTCAGTGTGCACTGATCTCAGGGAAGTAATATTGTAGTGACTCACTGGGTCCCCGCCAGGGGTGTGGCCTAGTCTAAGCAGATTCCACCAATCAGCTTGGTGAGGGGAGCAACCAGCTGAAGCCACTTCCTTATGGAGTTAGGGCTGTCCTGCCCAAATCCAACATGTCATCCAGTCGGTTTCCCCTTTCCCGTGGGAGGGTCCCATCACTCACCGTGTGTTGATTTCAATCCCCAGGAACTGCTGGGCTCCCCAACCTCCGACTTAAGCATGGCTGCGGTGGGAATTCACGGTGCCACTGGGTGGGTGGCGTGCGGGTCTGTTCAGCTCTTTGCTCTGACGGCTTAAGCCAGTCACTTTGGTGTGGATCACTTATTCAAGTCGGGCAGGAATTCAGGCAGCTCGAGGAGGGCGCCATGCTCGCTGATCTTAGCTTCTCTAATGGTAGTCCCAGGACCTCATATTCGAGTGGTTTTTTGCACTTTAGTTTTTTCCTGGGTTGTGAGAGTCCATCTCTATCTGTTTGGGTCTCACCAGGGTGTTTCATTCTGGCATTTGAGCTGTCTCGCAGAGAGGGTCTCTCTCCTGCTACCTACCAGTCCGTCATCTTGTCTTCAATCCTATAATCCCATTTTCAAAGCCATCCCCCACTGCACTAGAATGTTTAAGTCATATAGGTCACATGCAAATAGCTGTCAACTTCCTTAAGACCTGGGTTTTTCGGGTGGAGGTTTTCTGGAGAAGGCAGGGCTGAGCAGGACCCTGAGGGAGAAATAGGGTCTGGGGAGGACCTATTCAGTAAACTCTCAAGACACACCATTCCCTCTATCAAGAGTATTGCCCCTTTTCTTTGCTCATTTAGTTCTTCTTTTTAGATCTTTAAAAAATGAGCTCAAAATGCATCTGGTAGAGTCCTTTCTTGGCAGCTCTCATTTGACAGTTAACTCTATCTCTGTGTTCCACTTAAAGGGAAGAAATGAACTATACTACTTATGTACAAACACCAGTAGTGGAAGACATTCTGGGAAATACTCTTGGAGGAACTAGTTGTTCAGTTGAAGAACGAAAAAAGTCAGATATCTATGTTGCAGAGAATTTTGAGGAAGGTTTTCTTTTCTTTTTAAAATCATGTTTGTGTGTATAAGATTGTAGAATGGGGAAGAAGTGAATTCTAATAGATTATCTGAAGGAGTCATGAAGCTTGATACTATCATAGAATTGCAGAGCTTTAGAGCTACAGGTGCACCTGGAGATTATATAATTTAATTAAATTCTTGTCTTACATAACCAGAGATTGTCTGTTGAATTTGTTCAGTTGTGTGTTTTGTTGTTGCCTGGAACTCAAAATGCCCAATACTAAATGTCATTCTCCTTCTTGTGCCTTCACTGTTGATACTGCTCACCTTCATATGTTTTCTGTCACTGCCCTCTGTAGGAACTGAACCACTTCCATGCCTCTAGAGGTTGTGCTCTACATCTTGTGTGTGGGCATCCTCAGGCTATTATCTTCTAAAATGGTTCTTACCAACTCACAGTCTCACCAGCAGTGTACAAGAATATGTTCACTTACTGACACATCTTTACTAATAATTGATTTTGGCAGTTGTTTAAACTTCGGCTAATCTAATATGTATAAATGTGGTTGTAATCTGCATTTCCCTGACTGCTTGTGAAGATGAGCATATTAGTTCATTTTCTGTTGTTGCAGCAAAATACCTGTAGCTTGACACATTACTCAATAAACTTGAGATAGACTGAGCTCCAGTTCAGACATGTTCCTATTACTTGTCATTGTACACCTAATCGAATGTTGAGGATTATTGCATTGGCCCTCACCTCTGGCCTTGTCTGCTGTGTTCTCCTCACATCCAGCTCCAGTAATGTCAAGGCACTGCAGCTAAACGGACTGGTTATTGTGCCAGTTCCTAGGTTAGTCTTTGTGCCTGGGAAGCCCTTCTTCCTCCTTATCCTCATCAAGAACCCCTCTTTTTTCTTGATACTTACTCCAAAAGCTGTCTTGTTTTGGAGCCTTTTCTAGGTGCATTCATTGTGCCCCAGTGAATGTGGCTGTCTTCTGTGGGTGCTCTGGTGTTGTGTTGCTTTGCTGGGAACATAACAGGCACAGTGGTTGAGGTCTGAAGTCAAGTAGTCTGGTGTATTGTTTGTGTTTTAAATTTATTTGTACTATATGTTGATGTTTTTGAAAATTTGCTGCCTAGGGAGACACTGTCCCTCCTGGAGGAGGCTCTTAGAGATGAAGGGCACAGTGGGAGCTGTCTTAGTCCAGAGCCATCTTCCTCTGTGTGGACCATACGCCAAGGAGGCCAGGTTTCTTTTCCCTAGTATCCCAGTGCCAGGTGCCAGGCAACTGGAGACTGCCTCATAGCCCAAAGCCAGCCAGAGCATCCTCACTTGTCCTGTCGCACCCTTCCAGGAAACCCTAGGTAAGGTTCTGGTGTAGGCTTTCCCCACACAGCTGTCCTAGTCTCTGCCTCCCCTGTGCCTTACCCAGCAGGTCTATGAGGACCATAAGCCTTGTTTTCCTGAGCCACTTCTGTGCTTCCCTTTGTGTCCACAACTGACTGCTACCTAAAGGAATACAGGACATCTGGTTTCAAGTCTTCACTTTACCTCTTTGTAGCTGTAGAGTGTGGCCTACCCTCCTATGTTGGTTACTTTTCTCGCATTGCTGAGACAAAATACATGACACCCAAAAGGTTTATTAAGTGCATAGTTTACAGAGGTTTCAGCCCATAATTAACTGGTTCCAAGGTGGGGTGACTCATGGCAGAGGAATAATAGTTCATGGCAGTGGAAGACAGCAAAAGCAACAAGAGCAAGAAGGGAAGAGCTAGAGAACAAGCCTCTTTCCCTCCCTTGTGTTGTATGCAGGCCACCCACTCCAGGGCCAGTGTAGTACTCACGCCTGTAATCCCAGCATTGGACCCTGAATCAGTCACACACTCTAGAAGCCTGCCCCCATGACTGCGTGAGGCTTTGGGGGAACGTCCAGATACAAACTACAACACCTCCTCAAGACTTCATGTTCTTATTTTTATAAATTATAGTGGTAGGACCCTATGTGTGAGGTTGTTCAGAAGATGAATGCTTATACAATACTTCTGCCTGTGCTGCCCATGGTAAATATTGCCTGCTTCTTTAGTTTTGCTGTTAGTCAGTATGTCCATGGACCCAACCCTGCCATCTACTGCATGGCACTTGATACACTGTGGAAACATTGCAGATGAATAAATGAGTGAAAGAGAAAAGAAGTGTGGCAGGGAAGAATTAGAGTTAGGACATGGTATGCCCACATTGCAATGTTTTTATTTGATGAGGCTTTGGTAATGGAGATACAGTTAATGAGGTACAGTGATTTCTTACTAAAACTTTAATGTTTATTCAGATGGGGCTGCAGATTCTAAACTGTGGGTTAACCCACAGTTTAGAAGGTGCAAAGGACAGGGTACAGGGATGTGACCCAGGGGAGTGGGAGGTGAAGAGCCACGCCTTTCTCAAATCCCTCCATGCTGCCACCACCTGGCAATGAGTCCTTTGTGCTTTATTGGATTTCCACCGAAGTCTCATTTGTAAGGAATTTCGTTGGGAGGCAAAACCAAATAGAAAGGAGAAGACCTTTGTGGCACAGGTGAAGGGCTTCTGTGTCACTTTAGTAAGGCATGGTGCAGCTGCTTGCTGGGTGCTGGGTGCTGTGTGCCTGGCAGCCGGGTGCTGGAGCAGGGAGGCTGGGGCATGGTGCTGGCGAAGCAGGTGTTGTGACACAGCTGGGGTCTGGGCATGGGCAGAGCCCTCAAGGCCTGTGGAGAAGAGTGCTGGAGGCAGGAGCCCTTTGGGAGTCTGTGTTTTAAGACAAGGAGGCCAACCGACTGATAGCATGGCTGTGATACTAGCATGCAGGTGTCATCAGGCACTGTGTCTGCTGAGACCTGGATGCTGCAAAATGAGTGGAGCAATCTGTATTACATGCCAATGTCCAGGACATAGCACACTGGGTCATGATGAGCACACTAGTCACCGTCCTGGCCTAGTGGCTTCTGAGGCCCACAGAGGCAGGCACAGTTTGCAAGCACTGCCACAGGTCAAAGTGTCACCTAGGCACCCTGTGACTATGAAGGAAAAAAGCAGTGTGCACGCACAGTTCAGTGGCAGGCATCTGGCTCCAGCTGGAGTGGCTGTAAGGAGGTTCGGAGGGAGTGATGTTGGACTGACGCCTAGAGAAAGGAGTTACCTGGGTCAGCATGCTGAGGATGGGCAGCCCGCAGTGAGGAGGACAAGGGATGCCTGCGTGAAGCTCAGAAGGTGCAGTTGGTGCACCCCAGACAAGGCCGTGGAGTCAGGTGAGCTGATTACCATGGGGACTGGAATGGCCTCTGACAGTGACGAGAAGTGCAAGGAGCGGAAACTCTCCTCCAGCTGCCTTCCTGCCTGTCCTGTTTGTTGGTGGCCATGGTCCTCATTTTGGGTCCCGTTCCTAAGGCTGCCTTCAGGAAGTGCTGCACGTGGGACAGCTGGACACACAGCTTTTGGTGCACAGATCCAGAGGCTGAAATTTTAGAGGTGACGGTGTTGGCAAGGCTGGTGTCTCAGGAAGCTGAGCAGAGACTCTGTTCCGAGCCCTTCTCCTGGCTTCTGTGCTTTGCTGGCAGTCTTGGCGTTCCATGACTTGTACAAACCACATTTGGTCTCTGCTCTTGTCTTCATGGGTGCTGTTCCTGTATGTCTGGCTCCAGGCTCCCCAGTTTTGTAAGGGTACAGGTCGTGTTGCCGTAGTGGCCTGCCCTTCTCTAATGTGACATCTTAAATAACTTTGCCTGCAGTGACGCTGTTTCCAAGTAAAGTCACATTCTGAGGTACCAATCTGTGTGTCCGGTGGGAGAGGGCTTCAACATATGAACTTGGGGAGATGGAATTCAACTTTTAACAGGTACCATGTTTAGCCTGGCATCATTTTTCTTTTTCTTTAAATAGCCCCTTCTAGTACAAATATGAGTTTACTCTCTTTTAAGGTTGAGGGTTGAAAATACAAAATTGAAACTGGTTTGTAGTAAGTGTGCACTAGAACCTGGCTGAGAAGGTTTTTGTTCAGGGGCCATACTTTACCTCTACCTTAAAAGAAAATAAAAGTGCCTGCTGTTGAACAGTTGCTAGACAACTGTTGCCAAATGGATATTGCTAGCCAAAACCCAGAAGGACCTACATTTATGTTCTATGAGGGAGATTGGAGGAGAAGGAGGGACAGTGGTGGGATAGGGATGAGGAGGAGAAGGGGTGGGGGTAGAATATGAATGAGAGCACACACAACCAAAACCACAGCCAAACTTCCCAGAGTGTCATTTGCCGAAGGCATTGAGTCAGCAACCCTGCAGAACATGGTGCCATCAAGTGTGGCTCCCGTCCTCTGAGGTTAGAGTCTAGCATTTAGAAAGTGGTTTCCAGCCTACCTGGCCTCCTTCCTTTCCATCATTGGCTTCCCAAGCCAGGGGACTTATTGTTAGTTCAAATAGTATTTACAGGCGTATTTTCCCCTCTCTGTGTAGTCCTGCCTGCTCAGAATCTATATTTAACTACAGGGCAGTGTGAATGGTTTTATGAAGGCTGAAATTCAGCTGGCAGGTACCCTGTGCAAGCAGGTAAACCCACAGCCACTCTGGTGGTTAGTGTTTGGGATAGTCAATATATTTTGAGGTTCATCCTGGTTTAATGCAGTTATTATTTTTTTTTTTAACTCAATTGTTCCAGCTCTGCATGTGGGCACAACAAAGAGGCCTGTGGCCAGCTCAGGTTTGGAGTCTTAGAGTTGGAGGAAATATGTGGGCTTTTAGGGCCACCTTCCTGCCTGATGTAGATTTTCTCTTCCTACAACAGTAGAAACTTGTCTTCACATCTCCATGAGATTATCCAGATCAACACGGAACCTCTTGCTGCCTAGATGTGGACAGCTTTGTGTGGCCTTCCGGCTCCTCTTGATTGTTGCATCTTGCGCTTTTGTTGAACCTTTAGTAGTTCATGCTTTCTGTTGCACTCTAGCCTTTCACGTACTTCAATGCTTAGCTTCCCCACCTGGTGACTCACAAGGGTGAACTATGCGCGAGGGTCTGAGGAGTCTGTGGTCACTCTGTTAGCGCCCCTTGCTGCAGCAACGTGCGGCAAGTTGGGTGGATTTCTCCTCACACAGTCCTGGAAGCTCAGCAACAAGGCATACTTTGGCAGGATCACACTCTCCCTTCAGAGCTGTAGTTGAAACATTCATTTCCTGCTCTGGTTGGCTCCTGACAGCCCTTGATTTGTGACCTTAACGCTGCAGTCTTTGCCTCCATGGTCACATGCCCTCTGCTGCCTGTGAACTTCCATCACCTCTGTGTCATAGTAACACTTAGGGTTTGGAACCCAGCCTAATAATCCAGGACAGTCTCCAGTGTGCAGAATCCTTGATTTAATCCCATCCTTCAAGGAATATTCAGTTTCTAGAGACGAGGGTCTTACTGTACCTTAGGGAGACCACCATAGTTACTTACCAGTTCATGACCAGGCAGCTCTTTGCTCATGCTTCCCATGCCAGCTCCTGTCCCCTGCCCCCTATCCTGTCCATCTGCGCCATCCAGGCCGTGTCTTTTCCCCTCTTTCACCGTGTCTTCTCATGGTGCCTTTCTCCTTTTCATTACAGAGTTGCTTGGTTCATGCTTCTTAACATATTCTCCACTTCTCATGCCATCTTTTAGGAAACTTCATACCATTGGAGTTTTGACAGTCTGGGGTAGTTGGGAATGGTCCCTTCATCACACTGGGCTTACATCCTGGTTTCCCAGTTACTAACGGGGTGAATTTGGTGAGTTATATAATTGATTGTGCCTCAGTTTTATTGTCTGTGACAGAGGTAGTTTGAGTAAATATGTTGAAAGTATTTAAACTTGTGAGAATTCTATAAATTAATCCATGTGAACTGCTGAGAACAGAACCTATCACTGCTCTGTCCAAAAATGGTAGCTGTAAGCCACACGCGGTTACCAATTAAGTGCTGCTACTGTAGCTGAGGGGCTGAAATTCTATAACAAGAAACACAAAGTATATTTCCATTAAAAGTGTGACTTTGTTGTTTTGGCAGGACCACATTAACATTTAACATGTATTTAACATACACACCATACTCATTTTGTTGGTGTTGGCTAATTTTTGTTGGTGTTAACTGATTTAATCTTGTTAATGTTAACTGATTTGAGAAATTTTCCTGTATCCTAACATTATAGTGTGTTTATTTGGATATTTTATGTATACAGCATAATTTATAAATGAACATGAATATTATTATTGTTAATTAATTTGATATGTTTATTATTTCAATAAATATCATTAAATTATTTTTAGTTTAAGTAATTAGGAGCAAATCACGAAATTTAAAGCATGGGGATATTACGGTGCTCCTTCAGGATTGAGTGCAGACACAGAATCTAGCTCTGTAAGCAGAACAAGGCAAACAGAAGGAACTGAGAAGTTCCTGATGAGTGGTATGTGCAGTTTTCTATGCCAGAGGAAAACAAAAAAGCTCTGTATAAAAATAACTTAAAGAAAATAAAGTAGGCAATATTAAGGTATTGTCAACAAATCCAGAATGGTTATGAAAAGAAGTTTCCTCTCAAAGTTTTCTCAAAAAGAAAATACACAATTAGTTGCCTGAACTCAGAATTTAATGTCCCAACAAATTTTTAAAAATTTACAGAAAATAGTAATGAAGTTTATGACTGTGTCCCAGCACTTGGGAAGCTGAGTCAGGATCATGAGTTCGAGACCAGCCTGGGCTACAAAGTGAACTCAAGGCCAGCCTGCACTATATAGTGAGACCCTGTCTCAAAAGACGGAAAAGAAAAAAAAAGTGTGACTTTGGCCACCTACAAAAATGACTTCAATTGAGATTCAAAGGAAGGAACCATTTTTAGGTGGAGAGATGGCGAAAGAAATGTTAATTACTGAAATTTTGGTAAAACCTTAGAGAAAAGACAAAAAACAAAACAAAAATCCTCCAAAATTTAGACCCTTAATTACATCACTTCATATTGCTTATAGACTGGAAGACTTTTAAAACAATATTAAAGATCAAGTGTTTTGAAATTTGAAAAAATTTGAGTATTTTTCTTTAGCTTTAGATAAATTTTGTAATACTTGACTATCTAGTTAATACTTTAGTACCCTTTATTTCAAAGGACTTAAAACTTATAAAGAAAATGTAGATTTGTTTTACTAATACCAAATTCACAGCAAAAGTATTTTAAATGTTTTATGTATGTCAAAGAATTTCAGGTGTTAGGAAAAAAATAATTTCTATCGTAACAGTATTCTAGCTGTATTAAATCAAATTACGTGCATTTCTCTTATTGCTGTATTTCATTATACTTTGAAGCAAACTATAAAAAGTTTTATAGATACAGTAGTTAAAATGTGCTATCTATTCATTACATAACAGGCAAGTTGTAGACCTGTTGAAAGAAATAGAAGATAATAAAAGCTACAGTCTTGTGCTCTTTGACAGCACTCATTGGTAGAATCATGGACAAGTTTTATAGCTTGTAATATGTACTCCAGTATAAGATCTTTTATTTCTTGAAACAAAAGGAATGTTTGCCAGATATTCAGTGCTTACAAAGAAAACATCGCAGTGTGGTTTGTTTTCTTACTCAGATCTCACTGTTTTGAAAGAGCTAAATTTGAAACTTTAAAGGAAAGGAAAAGCTCATTTGTGACCTTGCTAGTAGGCAAATGTGAGAATTTATGCTGAAATGGAAGGGTTTCCATAAAAGAATTCAATAATATGATCTTACGAGTATTTCTAACATGAGTCTATATTCAGAGAATTTTAATTAAAATATAATTTCATAAGTTAGCAACAAAAACTGGGAAGAATTTGAAGAGTATTTTGTTAACACTGATAAATTTGGAGTTTTCTAATTTATACAAATGCAACATTGAATTTGATGTTACTAACTAAAGAGTTACTAAGTTTACTTCCACAGATACAATTTGAAAGAGATACACTTTGCTTTGAAGGCAAATCAGTTAGTGGAAAAAAGTGAACCAGTTTTATCAGTGCTTGTGATGATTAAATGAAAATTATTTTTTGGTATTCAGTTCAGTTATTGGAAAACTTGAATAGTTTTTGGTACAATTTGGGTATGGGCATGTGAATGTACTTCTCAGTTGTCAGTTTTATGAAATCTAAGCACAGTTCAAGTATTTATGAGAAAAATTTAGATTTGAGTTGAGATGTGATGCAAAGTGTAGGATTTTGAAGACTTTAATATAAAAAGAATGTAAATATCTTAATTTTTCCATTAACATGTTGATAGAACATTCCAGATATATTGAGTCAGATATATATAATTAAAAAGGCTAGGGATGTAGCATGATTAAAATTATTTTTACTATTTTAGCTTACTAATATCTGACTACTAGAAAATTTTAAATATACTCATGGCTCAATTATATTCCTCTTAGCTAGCACTGGCCTAAAGCATTACACATACATAGTGACTTGATGTTATTTTCTAATATGATGGTGATGACAATGATGTATTGTTATCTTGTTCTGTCACCAACTGACATGGGTTTGTGTGCTCATGAGATAAAAATCATGACATGGACTGGTTCTAGTGAAAAATGAAATGAATTATTATAGAAAAGAAACAAAGCTGACTGCCCAATAGACAGTTCCAGGAAAGTGACAATGAAGTTGGCCACTCCACAGACAGTAGTGACCTCTGATAGACCATACATTCTACTTTTATAGGGTTCCAAAGGAATTTCACATTGCTTTTATTCCAGGGGTCCCAGACAGGGTAGAATCCAGTTGCTGTGCAGGTATGATGAGTTTGCACACCATTCAAGTGTACTGGGAGAAGCATTTATTAGGAGAATGTGTGATGACGAAGGTGTGATGGAGCTAAGAGTCTGTTCTCAGTGGGCTCTCGCACTGGGCTCACCCCATTTGCTGGCACATCCTCTGCGCACCTCAGTGAGCACAGAGGTTTCTCCTTTTGTCAGCAGCAGAGTCACCTTCCCCCTTTTAGCACTAGAAGTTTCTGCATCCTGCTTGCCCTTTCAGAGTCCTGCCCGCTTTTCCCACTCCCACTGGCTTGTAAGCTCCTCGAGGATAGGAAATGTACTATATCCTTGCTTTTACTGGTCATATCACAGTTCACAGTAGTTTAGATCTTAACAAATGTTTACCAACTGATTGATTGCCCTAGGGCCTGCTTTTTAATAACTAAGTACATATAACCACATTTTTGATACCTCAGGATAAAAGTCTAAAATTTTTTGAGTGAGCACTGCTCCCAAACACACACACACACACACACACACACACACACTCATATAGCATTTGTTTAATAGACTTGGTGGAGGGATTAATTTAAGCAATGGTTTTTATTAGTGGGTTATTATCAGGGTGATAATTCAAGATACTTAAATTTTCAAAATTTTTGTTAAGCTCTATGTGAGTTTTTATATTACTTTCTTATTTTAAATGCTATTCCAACATCTTATTTTGATTGAAATATTTTGATTTTGAGACAGAAGTTTTATGGAAATAAACTAGGACTAGACACACTGGTTTATATTCTGCCAAGTTCTCTAACTAGCTATGTGACTTTGAATAAAGAATTTAAATCTACACTTCAAATTTCTAATCTGGAAAAATATTAGCTACTTCACCAGAATGTTATAAAATGTAAACAGGAAAAGTATCTTAGAGTACTGAACAACTGTAAGGAATTACTCCAAAGTAGATACTTTGATAAACAATAAATACTTTGAAGAACATAGGGTATAAATTAAGATTGAATTAACCACACTTATAGAGAGATGATCACCCAAATGTGTGACCCAAATCTACAGAATGTAGCCACATGACCCAAGTAAATTTTCCATCTCAGGAAAGAGAGAGAGAGAATAGTTGGGAAGGTGAAGGGCTGTTATTTAGACCTGGAGGTGCAGGTTGTTCAACTTCATCATGGGCCCTGAGTTTCACCTCCAACATGGACATTCACTGGGGCTCTTTCTCATCCACTGAGGTTCTGGTCTGGTGGGGAATTTAGAGGTGCTTCCGAGACCAAAGTCTGAGGTAAGATCTAGTTCCTTTGGGGAAGGAAGGTTTGTTCTCCTGGAATCCGTCCCCTTCTTCTGGAGCTTTGGTCTTTTTCAGTAAATCTTGAAAAAATTTTCTGTCAGTCTTACTGAGTAGAGATTTAAACAAGTCTGAATAAATGGATATGAGTTATGCTTTCCCTGCTATTGGTAAAAGAAAACACATTAAAAATAAAAAACAAAATATGGCTGGAGGTTTAGCTCAGTGGCCTAAGTGCCTGCACGGTAAGCATGAGGTCATGAGTTTGATCCCTGGGACCAAAAAACAAAACAAAATAAAACAAAACAAATCAACCAAAATATTAGCTGTGCAGAGATTAGTACTGTGGTGCTGGTATCTCACAAGCAGTTTGTTTTACCCTCTTGTTTTGGCATTAGATCCGGCTGTCTGGAAGTATACCTGGATCCTGCAGCCAGCAGTGCAGGGACCCGGAAGACAGAGTGAAATGTTATGGGGGCACATACTTATACATACTGGACCCAGTTTTAGTTCCCTTCCCTTGGGTGGTGGCCCTGGTATGTGTGATATAGCGTGACCTGACAGACAGGTGCCCCCTGTAAGTTTACCTGCTGTAGTCCTCCCAGAATCCGCCTGTGGGTGAGACCAGCGTCCTTGACCCTCACCTGGAGCTCTGCTCTCCTGTCCCCCAGACTTACAGCTCCTATAGCTCTCTGCTAGCCTCAGGCACTGCATATTAGTTAGCATCATTGCGTTCATTATCTGCAGCTTTCACATTTCTGTATTTATACTCCTATGCTTGAGTTTTACCCGTCTTTAATTCATTCAGAGTCCCAGTTTTGTTTGTGTATTTTTGGTTTTTTTGTTTGGTTGTTTGTTTTGTTTTTGGTGCTGGAGATTGAACCCAGGGCTTCATACTTGCTATGCAAAGTGCTTTACCACTGAGCTGAGCTACCTGCTTACTTCCCTAACACCTCAAATTAGAGTTCTTACTTTCTTCACTGATTTACAATGTTTCCTGAATGATAGGGACTCCACAGCTGCTTGGCCAGGCATGGTGGCACACACCTATAATCCCAGCACTTGGGAGGCTGAGGCCAGAAGACCCTTGCAAGTTTGAGACCACGCTGGGCTACAAAATGAGCTGAAGGTCAGCTGAACCGCATAACTGCATATGGAGACCCTTTCTCAAAAAGACCAAAAAACAAAAAAAACCAAACCATAAACCAACAAAAAACCGTCTTCCCTGGGTTGTGCTAATTAATTATATCTGTGGAAGAAATTAGGTTAAAAGTAGTAAGGCTATTTGTTAGTAGTTCAACTCTTACGTAACCAACAATGATATTTTAGCAACAATCTGTTAAATAAATGTGCAATAACGTGGGCAAAGATACATTCATCAATATGTGCGTATCTTTTTGTTATTTTTCTGATCTTTTTTAAAGCCATAAAGAAAAGGATGTTTGTTTTGTCTCTGTGCCTTAGGCAGAACACAAATTATAAAAAGAAATGTACAAGGAAACCTTAATAAATCAGACAAATACTAAAATTTCATCATTCTTCTTTTCAGTACAAAGTTTTTTTTTTTTTTTTTCAAATTTAAAGTTTTTCATTAAGTGTGTCCTTGAACACTGAACAAAGTACAGCTCTGTTTTGGAGTACCTGCAAAAAATCATTTCCTTTATAAATCACTCGGTGATTAGAACTACGTAATCACATACTTTGCAGAGAAACAGCCTTTAATTGTATGAACTGTCACTTTGAAAGATAGTGGAGAAGGGGAAAGGAAATGGAAACGAACTCAATTCTCAAAATCTATACAATTTTATTTTTTATACAGTGGTGACTATTTATTGTAAAAGATATTAAACATGAGGTTTACTAGTAATTTATTATTAACTTCCCTACAAATCTGTACAAGAGTATCAGTGTATTTGGAGTCCCAAACGGAAAACATTCACCTAGCATATTGTTCTAAAGTTGAAAGATGTTATTCCCACAACTGAACTGGCTAGTTAGGCAGATCTTTGATAGGATTTTGACAGGGATATACTTCTCGTATTTCCTCTATTTTTCTCTCATCCTTGATTTCATGCCTAAGTGTGGTGATTTATTTCTCTAGGGCACCATGCCGTCCAGTATAAAAGAGGTCAGTGTGGTAGTATTTCATAGCTTTGCTTTCATCCACAAAGCCCTACCACCCTTCACCTCTGACTCATGCATCTACTGGTATTCCCTGATAGCGGGACGTTTTGATTAGCCGTGCAGGCTACCTGCTTATTATTCTCATCCTGTCCACGTGTGCATGTGCTGATGCCTGTGAAATCTAGAGGCCCCAGCCAGTGCAGAAGCATAATCCTATCTAGGCCAGGAAGTGCCTGGCTGCCCAGATACTTCTCGGAGCAGTAGGGCAGACACTGAATCTCTTCCTTCCTTCCTGTCCTTCTCTGTTCCATAACACCTATGGCCCATGTGGGTGTTTGATACACTAATCCAGCTCTCTTTTCATTGTTGGGAGAGTCTATAGAAAACAAATTCTATGATAAAATATCTGGAGGCCCATCCTTATGGAGTGATGAGCCTATTAAGGAGACAAGTTGCCCTAAAAATAATTCATTACAAATGTACCTCACTTAAATCCTTGATCTAGGTCTTCTAGGCCTAGGACACTTTACTCCTTTGTAAAAGGGAGGCAATAAAGTATCCATTTCATAAGATTTTTGTGTAAGTGGACGGATGTGAAACATGTGGAGCATGCGTGAGATGAATGTGCTCGTTGACTTTCCCATTAGCATTTGGAGTGATTGGAGGTCGCAGTGGATTTCTGGTTTTTTTTTTTTTTTTCCCTCTGAGGGATTAAAAACACCAGCAGTAGCAGGAGAAAGGAACAGAGAAAAACAGGGGTTCAAACTAAAGGAGCTTATGTTTTTTAAAAGAATCCAGCGAGTGCAGTATTTCTTGGCCATAGCTTTTCATTCTTGTGGAGATGAGCAGGTGGACTAACCCATGATATAGCTACACACCATGTGCTGCCCAGCGCCCATGTGTATCTGAATTTACCTCTGAGACTTCAGACTTTTCTAGAACTGTATGTGTTCAGTTATCTGTGTGCAGATTGCCTTTTGCCTACTCATTTAAATAAAAATTTTGTTTCTATAATATGGCAATAACTGCTTTATTTGCTGGTTTTAGAGTCTTTACCTCCATTTTTGTTATAGCACTTGCCAAAATTAAAGTTATTTTAGTATATTGAAATTATTGTTATTACAAATGTTGGGTTGTGCAAATATACCTGGAGTTCATATTTGGGTATTTGCTTTCTTCCTGGCTTATTAAATTAAGTATTTACAATAATCATTTGCAGTTGGCAGGACCATGTATTTCAAACTATGGTATTTATGGGAGCTGTACCCTTGGAAATCTGCTAACCCGTTTCACATATCAGTTTTTAAGTGGCTTTTATGAGAGATGAAAATTAGGTAATTTTATACACTTTGTACTTACTACTTATAAACCAGTTGGCAAAATGCAGCCTACTAAAAGAATGCATAAAGGATTTAAAAGATAACTCTCAGCAAAAATACTATATAAGATCACAAACACAAAAAACTCTGAAGTCTTACACTACTCAATAATTGAAAGGTAGAGATCCCACAATACCATTTTTAACCTATCAGATTGAGAAAATATTTTAAAAGATGAATCTTTCCTTACTTTTTTATGTGCAAGTCTTCCCTTGTTGGTTCTAGCCAACCCTGGCATGACACTGACATTCTGACATGTTGAAGCCAACGCGTTTTGAGGGAGTGCTGGATCCTGGCAGAGCAGGATGCAGGACAGGGGTATCTGGCCCCCTGCCGAAGCCTGCACAGCAACCTCACACTGGGAGGCGTGATGTTGGCGGCAGAGCCGTCCTCTCTCACCTTTGCACGTGTGTGGTACCTGTGCAGCCCTTGCCAGCCAGGGCCTTTCCCTGTCCTGGAGGGGAAGGGTGAATAACAGAGAATCTTCCTGCAGGGCAGGGTCAGGCCTTTATTATGCAGAATGGTGATCCTCACCCTAGCACAGTTGCTGGATTGCTGAGTTCCTCTCTGCCTGAAGTGTTTTGGTGACAGCAGCCTTGATGGGGAAATAATGTTCAGCTTTCAAGACAATATGAGATGAAAGTATATATGTTTTGCATACTACAGATGGTGTCCTCATTGTTTTCTACCTTTAGTTAATCACCACTCCACTTACCACTGTTGAATACTGGCTATGTTCTTGTTCTTTACTGTCTGAATGCAGTCAATTTCTTATTTGAGTCTTGGCAGTTGTCACTATTTCAGTCTCTTCTTTGTAGGGCTTTGTTAAGTAAGTTTTAGTGTAAAATTCTGAGGTCTGGGAGTTCAGAGATCTGTTTCTCATGTGTGTGTATGTGTGTGTGCACGTGCAGGTTCTGCTACTTCCTCAGTGTGTGACTGTACACTAAACACTTAGCTGTTTTGAATCTCAATTTCCTGATCTATAAAATGAGAGAGTCAGATTAATGAATCCCTATGGTCTTTTGAATTCTGTGAGTCTGACAGACATTTTATCCGGTGATTTGTTACAAACATGAGCCAGGTGTAAATACATTTTGAATAAATTCTGCCCCTGGATGGTTCACACTTGAATAGTTAAATCATTTTAAGCAGTGCTGGTGAATATTCTGGAGCTTTCTGTGATGCAAACAGCCATCTACAGGGCATGTGTGCCATAGGTTTGCCTCCACTGCTTTAAAGGTTTTATTCTGATTCAAAACACTGTCTTTAGTCATTAAAGTGTCTATAATTTACTTAGTGGGAATACAAAATGGCTTTGTAATGTAATTGGAATTAGTTGGAATGATGTGTGTTTTTAGAGTAACTACAATATACAGAGTGAAACATCGTGGAAGGCCTGTATAAAGCACACTTCCTTATTTGCAGAAGGGTTATTCTTTTTTCTGATACTTGAGATAATGTAAATAAAGAGATTTATTTCATTTGTGTTATGGATTCTCTAGCCTAATACTACTTACTTACCATCTCATCCTATTCAAAGAAGCTGCAAAATGGTACCTAAATATCGATTATGCATGATCCAGCTTTCTAATTTAGCACACAAGGTAAAGGGGCCAGGCTTTCACGTGGCATAAAAGAGCAGTCCCTTTTCATTTGTCCTTGAGGACTGCAAGTGTACCCAGGTTGTGGAGATAAAGACATCAAGTTTCTCTTGGCTGTAGGACTGTGCCCTGGTACATGCATTTGGACTTGGTGGGTATGAGGGCCCAGCAAATGCCTTTTCCAGCCATCTCTGGGCATTAGGAGAAGGGGGAGCTTTTCTGTGTTTTCTTTAGCTTTTTATAGATGTGGACTTTTGTAGTTTCAATATAGTAGTCAAAATTTGACTGTTAAATTCTTGAGTTTTGCTTTTTTATGTGACTTGCACTGGGACATTTCTAAGTACTTCAATGAAAAGTGGACCCCCCCCCAAAGCATAAGATAAGCATCAGGCACAGTAAAGCCAGGCTCTTTTGGACCCTGGGCAGGGCCACATCCTTCCAATACGTGTCCCCACCAAGGCAAATCCACCTCCACACATCACTGTACCCTCTGGGAGTGCAGGCACTCAAACCAAGACCTGGGAAATTTCAGGCTTGCTATCCTTTCTCCCTCCTCTCAGCACTGGAGTGTTCTCAAGTTACATGACTTCTCTGGACTTGAGTGACTTGATTAAAACTGGAAGCACTGTTTAATCCATAAAACACCCTGTAATGGAAAATGACTGAATCAACTTGGTTTGAAAATGAATCCTTTATGGCCTTTTATTGTTTTGGAGGAGGGGGTTTGTTGTGTTTTGGTAGCTCTTAGGTGAAAGAAGATAAGGAAGGAGATTATTTCCTACTTCAAAATTGTGAAAGATTTGGATTGTAGTTCTGGCCTCTTCTGTAACTAGTGGTATGATTTTCTGCAAGTTGGCTAACCTATGCTTCAGTTACCTGAGACTTCAAATTGCTGCTTCCCTTCCTAGCTGAATTCTTCAGAGAATAAGATAAAATATTTCTGTCTTGAAAGTATTAAAGCCGTGGTGATTGCCTAAAATAGTGTAGCATTAATATGAAATAGATACCCTTAATAACTATGTGCAAAGTTAAATTTAGAGGGGTCACAGTTGGTGTATTGCCTCCACTATTAAGAAGTTTTCTGTAGCAAACTTTGGGCCTAGGCTAAAATTTATATCAGATTGATTGTATGCATACTGAACAAGTTGGAGATTTAAGTCTGTCTGTTCCTCAGTTTCTGAGGAGTCCAGTGTCAGTGCTTGATGTTCACTGCAAGCTGTGGCTGGTACGATGTTTCAGTCGTCAGTCTGATTGGAGCATCCTCTTATCAGCCTGCACTTCAAGGGGAGGCGGAAACAACCATCCTGCTGGTTTGGTGGACATCTGCCTTCTCAGATACCATGTCTCCTCGAGGGTTCCCCAAGGGAGGCCAGCTGAGCTC
The DNA here is from genome assembly GCA_004027295.1 of Dolichotis patagonum. Lineage (NCBI taxonomy): Eukaryota > Metazoa > Chordata > Mammalia > Rodentia > Caviidae > Dolichotis > Dolichotis patagonum. The sequence continues at coordinate 64,852 of PVJX010000658.1, forward strand.
CCTGGGCCAGAGACCAGGAGGCCTCGCTCGGCTTGTTTCCCACTCATTGTGTAGGCTGGGCCCTATCGCTGGACAGGCCTGGCAAGGAAGTGAGGAGGAAGCCAGTGCCACCGCTGGTTCAGAATGTTCCAGTGTGGTTGGAAAGTTTGAGAAGTGGCCTGGGTGAGAAGAACAAGACCTCATTGACAGAGTTCAGTGCCGGTCAGGTCTGGTTCACATCAGCTTTCTAAATAATCACAGACTTCCCACCCGAGGGATCTCCAGCATAGTCACCTCTGCTGCCTCTTTTTTTTTTTTTTTTTTTTGTAACTATGGAGGAACACAAAGCATTTCCCGTTTTTATTTCAAGAGAATTCTAAAACGTGGAAAGTGTCATGGTATCTGCTTCAAAACAACACAAGAGCACGAACTTCATACTTAACAGAGCTTCTCAATTTAGTTTTGAGTTAGAATTCTCACTGCAAATATTTTTCTACTGAACTGTTTGCTCATTGATTGATTTACAGGACTACTGATTATTTAAACATTTACGATGGTCATGAAGACTAACTTGGCTTGATGTGAATTAGCGTAGTGAGTATAGAAGAGCCATGCACAGTGTGAGGTTGGCATGAAAAGGCCAAATGCTTTCTCTTCTCCGTACGAGTCTGTGAACCAGGATATTTATGTCAAGGCGTCAGAAGAAAATCTGCTGGAGATTTTAATGAACCACAAAATGTATCCCTTGCTTGCCCTGCCTTGTCATTTGGCTTGAATTTATGCAGTTTCTCTGCATTAATATTGCAAGCGATTGCTTGGCAGTCTTGTCACTTTCAGGACCTATAGAGGTCTCTAGTTCCAGCTTTAGGTCAAATTATAGGAGGGCTTACTTCCTCTCTGTTTTTCCTGGAATATCTGGTTGGAATTGAAACTCAAAGGGATCTTTTCGTTTTTTTTTCAAATTAAAGAAAGCCAAACACCCCCAACTACTTTTGAGAACGTACGTTTCTGGTCATTAGTTTATGTTCATGTGCGTGGCATAGAGAAGACTGTACCAGAATTAAAAGCAGAAGAGCATATACAGGATTTGTTGTAGTCAGGGTTTGTAAGGAGAATAAGACAATACAGGACATATAATTTACAGTATTATTTTGTAATAGTAACCTAAGAATTAAATACAAGAAGTGCAGGAAATCTGTCCATACACTGAGACCCAAAGAATCTAGCTGAGAGCCTTGATCTCATAGCAATGTCCTGCATAAGTCCAGCTGAAGGCCTAGAGCCCATGACAATGACCTGTGCAAGTTTATCCCTTGGGTCTGTGCTGGGAAGACCCAAAGACCAGTGCTGGAAGCTAGAAAGTCTATGCCAGTGGGGTGAAGGATCTGTGCCAGCAGGCATAGGGATGCTCAAAATAAGGATCAGGGCTCCCCTGAAAAGTATCACAACCATCCTCAGCCACAGTGAGATCCTGAGCTTCTCCGATGATGAGAATAGCTCAGTACATATTGCCAAACTTCTCCTGGAGATTAAACAGCACATATCTTCCCCTCCAGAGCCAGGAAGTGATGCTCAAAGTGAAGATCAGAGGTCCCCTACAGTGAATGGCAGCCATTCTCAACGACAAGTTCTCAAGCTTCTCCTGTGATAACAGCCTCGTTCATATCAGGGGAGCCAGCATGACAAGCTCCTCTAGGAGAACCAGTAGCCCCAAACAATAACACTTGGGAGAACCCACAATGTTGCTCTTCCCTTACCAGGTCTTTTTTATGCTGGCACAGTCCTCAGGTGGGCCATCCACGCTCAGCACCACACTGATTCAGTTCAGCTGGGGTTTTAAAGTTGACCACCAGTTACCAATCCACTACAAGGTTCATTGTAAAATAGGTGTCCAACTCATGTTCTGAGGAGGTTGGTGACTTTGTAGAGTATCTCTAGAAGGGTAATTCTTTAGCCTTTGACTTCTTAGTAATTTAATTAGGTATCTTAAAAATGGTGCACAGAATACTGTTTAACTAGAGAGTCTTGCTCAAATGTTTTATAAACAGTTATTGCAAAGTAGTTGAGAATCTCAGTGTTTTGTCAGATGTTTTCATCTTCAGTTAGGAATTAACTACATGATTTAAGATTAATGCAAATGAAGTACTTGCTATTTAATAAAAATTATAGCCTTACTTTTATTATAGTTCACGTAATGTCCATGTCCATGTCCGTGTTGTGCTATAATGATACAGATGTGGTTGTGTTCCTATCCCTGAGTGTACACAGATACATTTTAAAACCCTTTAGCCCCCTCTCTGACTTTCTTGAGTTAAGGTTAGCAGCACTCGGCAGGACCCCAGATAGGCTCAGCTTCAGTAATTCTAACTTCCTGTCCTCTCTGCCTGTTCCTCCCGTTGTCCTTCTCTGTCCCCAGCCACCCAACTCTCATTACTTCCCAGAGCTTACTGTTTTACTCTCCACTTGTTATATTCCAGTTGGATGTTCCTGCACACCCAGGTGTTCTTTGTGCACATATGTGCATGCTTCATAGGACTCAAAGGGGCAGAAGTGCATCCCAAGTCCCTTCTTTTGCCTCCTGTTACTTTCCTGGGTTGCTATATCTTCCTGTGTCTTCTGCAGCGCCCTCATGAGTAACAGTTGGAAAAATGCTCTGGGAAGACACGTGTTCATTGTCATCCTACATATTTTTATTTTGGTTGCCAGCATCCTTAATTCTTTGTTCAAGTAGCGTTTTACTTGCTTTTCTCCAAAGTCTTAGTCCAGTCTGTACCAGCCACTGTGGGTCTGACGCTTCCCGATTTTCCTTTTCTTCCAGGATGGTTCCTACTTGGCTGAGTTCCTGCTGGAGAAAGGCTATGAGGTGAGTGACTCAGTGGGATTCTGGGTGGTGTGATTACCAGGATGTGGTGGCCTCATGCTTCCTCTGCTGCGCTCCTCTTGTGTGTGTTTTCCATGGAAACTGATAACAAATCGGAATCTGGGGAAGGTTGTGCCGCTGGGCCTGTGGTCCTGCCAGCTCATTGTGCTGTTTATCTGCTGGGGAGCCCTGGTGGCTCAACCTCTCCGCACACCTCCCACTTTCTCCGTCAGATAAAGCAGCAGCCTGTGCAAGCCAAACTGCAACATTATGAGGGGTAATTTATGATGTAATGTGTTACATAAAAAAGTTCCACCCACAGCAAAGTCACTTAATTCGGAAACTGCGTAGAGCAATAAAAACCAAGCTGATCTTTGGCAAGCTTGAATGAAAAATTTATACCTGGAGGTTTTTGCCTTCTAATGGGCAGCCATATGTTTTATGGAAGCTGAAACTTTTAGATTTGTTGCTGTTGTTGTCTTAGTCCTCTTTTTTCTTTTTTCCTTCAACATTCTGTCCTTTCCTTAACAAGAAACAGAGGTTTTTATATTAACTTTGATGTAGTACAGTATGTACAATGTGCTCTTTTTAGGAACATTCTTCAGATATGTGCATGTATAAAAATTTATGCCTTACAGAGAGTAAAAACCCATATAGTGGTCCATAGGCTCTAATGTGTTTTGCCTGGTCATTTTTATCAGTAGCTTTGCCTTGTCTCTTTATTCTAGTTGTAGTGACAGTGCATGAAAAACATGCAAATGGAAAAGCAACAGTAAGGGTTTTGGCAATTACACACCAATGAGATCTGAAGCAATGAAAATTAATTTTCTTACCGTAATTCAAAATTTTATCTGATAGTTTTGACTTTTAAACTTTGAAAATTCATAGTAGATGTGTATAGCACCTTTTGTACTCTTATCTAATAGTTCTGCATCTTGCAATATCAAAGACAAATGTGATTTTGAAAGTACATGTGTCCATGTGTCTGTGCTATATAGATTGCTATAATAATTGAGGATGTAAATGTATGTTCTACAGAGAAGAGAGTTGTAGGGTAGATTACATGTAGTCGATCCAAGCGGGTTTTAGGAAAACATTCAGGCATACTAACCTTAATAAATAATAAAAAGAATGGCAGAGGGGCATCTTCAGACTGCGTTTCAGATGTGTGGGACCTGTAGAGACAGCCAGTTGCCAGTGGTGTGGTTGAGGCCACAGTGAAGCAGAAGGAGCCAGCTCAGCAGTGGTGGTTGAAGTTTTGAAGGGGAGGCAGTGTGACAGCAGCAGTGTGCCCACTGCGTGGCTGTTGAGATTGTCTTTGACATGGACACGGGGGGCTGAGACTGGAGAGAGGATGGTGGCAACAGTGGTCCTGAAGATGGACTTGACACTGTGCTGTGATGACAGGTGAGAGAGGATTGTTGTTACCCAAGGTTCTCGTGAGGGCCGGTGACTGATATAACCACAAGGGCAACAAGGTGGCATAAGGTGGTATCAATCTGTGGGGCTGACCTCGATGAGCTTTTTTGAATCAGGTCTATCAAAAGCCTCAGAAATGACTGGGAACAACACAGTTTTAGGTAGCAAAGTGCAAGCTGGGATCAGATAAACACAGTGAAGAAGAGGTTTGCTGCTGATGCTGAGCTGTTCCTAGGAAAGAAGCAGGCATGCTTTGACTAGCTAGTGGTGGCACGGCCCAGCGATGCTGGGGCAGAGTAAGCAAGGGCAAACCTCTGTAGAATTTTCACAGCACAGTCAACCACTCCTTTGCTCCTTTTCTAGTTGAAAAAGCAAACAGAACTTAGCTGACCTTCAAGCAAAAACAGACATTTGTGAATGGCTTTGAAAGGAATAGCATGTATTAAAAGATCAATTAGTAATGTTAATTACCTTCTCTGGTAATCTTTAGATTTCGAAGGTCTGAAACCTATTTAAATGTGGCCACTGAAATCTACATATCTGTTCACATTTGAAATGAATTCTTTTTCATGAACAAGTAAAGTTATCTCTTGGTGTCTTCAGTGGATCAGTTCGGAGACACCCCGCAATAACACATTTCCGTATGACTTACATGTGTTTCCAATTATTTACATAAATAAGACTATATGTATGCCATATAAATAGGTGTATTGATTATGGAATAATAGTAAGAAAAAGTCTGTATATTCAGTATAGATGCGGTTAAAAAAATTTTTTTTTCAGTCTGAGGTTGGCTGAACCCACAGATACAGAGTCTAAGTGTAAGTCTAAGTGTATTGGTTTATCCTGGTCCAGTTCTCAGTGAGAAGAGACTCAAAATTCTCATTGTTATTGTTGCTTGTCTTGAATTTTATTCAGGATTAGACATTAAGGAAATCATATAGAGAATATATCCAACATTGTTCATCCTTTATTATACCTGCAGATGTCCTCTTACAATAAAGAGAATGAATTATCAGGCTATATGGAAATTACCCTGTAATTTCCTGTAATGTACTTAATTCTGTGCTTTGCTGAAGTACAGAGGGCCATCCTTCTTTATACCTGGTTGGCCAGCAAAGAGAAGGGAGCTGGACCAGTAGTCCAACCCACCATGGCAAGGGAGGCCTGGGGCTTGGGCACTGGAAGGCCTGTGTCTTAATCCTCCTCTGCAGTTGCTAGCTCTGTGGCTTTGAGCAATTACTCAACTCCTCTAAGACTTAGTGTCCTTGTTTGTAGATGGGGTCGTGAGCACACTTGTCTTCTGAGGTGGTCATGAAGATTAGGTGAGATGGCGCATGGAAAATACCAAACTAGGGGAGCCTGTGGAGTGTAAGGGGCTTAGTGCTGCAGGAGTGACGGAGAGACAGCGTCTGATGCCAATAAACCAGTGGACACGGACAGTGTAGAAGACTCGTTGGTCAAACTCACGTGTTAGCATAACTAAGAGGCCGTGTGTGTTCCTTTCCGCTGTTAGGGAAAAAGAAAAATTGACCAAAGGAAACCTTTTTGTAGAAGCATATTCTAGTTTCCTGTGCCTTTTTAGTGCTTCTAGTAGCAGAGAAGTGACAGCATATCACCAGCAATGCACCCTTTTTGTCCATTTATAGGGAAAAGCCAGAGAAACAAAAGACTAAGTTGAATGCTTTAAAACTAGACATTTGTCTAGATATATACAAAAAATTTGTGTTAAATAACTGAACAATGAAACAGCATGTTGGAATTTAACATAAAGAATATGTACATTGTGAATTTCTTTTCTAGGAAAGCAACCCTAGCCACTTCCTTTGAGGTAGAGTAGAAAAGTAGAAAAACAGGGATGCAAGGGTATTATCTCTGAGAAACTGTTAGACTGCTGAGTTCCTACACTTACTTTCTTGATCTGTGAAAGTCACTGAAATATTCCTTTTCTGGGTTGTTGTTTATTTCAGAATCCTGTTGTACCTTGATTTGAAAAAAGACCTTGGTTTTTTAAAATTGTGTTTTGAGATGGTACTGAGTACCATCAGGATTGACCAAATTTACCCTTTAATACTACCACTTACTGGCTGGGTGATCTCAGGCAGCACTCTCAGCTAAAGAGTGGGAATGATAGTGTGCTTGCTGTGAACACTGTGACTTACTGTCTATAAGAACATTGTCTGGCACATGGTTGCTGAGTGCCTATGTTAGCTGTTGATATTGATAGCCCTGGAAGCGGTGATGGCAAACCTTTTAGAGCTTTGAGTGATAACAAACAGCTTGTTGTGGTATGTGTGCCATAGGTTCATCCCACTGACCCAGATAATGTATATTTTTCAAAAGATGGGTGGCATTAACCATCCCTGGGAGGCATTGTTGCTTCCAAAAACAATCTAGACACTAATGTTTTTCTTGACCATAGTAAGTAAACATTTCACTGTAATAATGCCTAATCTGAGTCTAGATTTTGAAGTCAAAGCAACTTTGTTCAGACATGAAAATAATCTGAAATTTTCCTCTTGATCACTTAGTTAACTAGCACATGAAATTTGTTTGTCATAGCACCCACATCCATTTATTTTAAGATCTCAATTTTTCAGAGTTATGTTTTGTTTGAAGTATTATAATTTAATAATGATTCTGATTAAGTTTATATAAAGTCATTTAGCTCATTTATCTTTTCAGTCTGGTTTCCAAACCGTCTCTTTTTCTTCTCAAATCCTTTAAAAAACAAACAAAAAAGCCCTACCTACATCCTTTCTGTAAAGAAAAAGCTGCTAATCTCAAATTCTTAACTAGATTACACAGTTTGCACACATTTTGGCTTGTCTTGAAGTTTGCTTTTCACCTGTCTCAGAAGTAGACAAACTCGGCTTTCATTAGTTCTTAGAATAATACCTGCTGTCACAGATTAAGCATTTGGCAGCTCTTTATTTCCCTGTATACACATTCCAGAAGTTGGGAGGTAGGGGAAATTAAAGCACTTTTTTTTTCATTAGGAAAATTCTCCAAAAGTAGTGAATTTAAGTGTGAAATTGAGATTGTGAGTTACTGATTTGCTGTAACTTTTTGTAGTTGTCTGCTATTAACACTGAATCTATCAAGATCATTAATATTTTTGCTGATATCTTGAATGTTTTTATGATATACGTATTTTTTTCTTTCTGTCTGGGGCTGTTAGAATGTGACTTCCACAGAATTTAGCGATTAATGGAAGATAATTTAAATAATAATGTTATTGTTATTTTCATTTTTAGAACATAGAAATTCTTCTCTATAAAATAAAACAAAGCACTTGTATTTGAGAAATCTATATTACAGAAATAGTTTTGGTGGAAAACACCAGGCTTTCTATGTGTGTAAGTAGATATATGAAATTGCTTTTTATTAAAGAAACTTGATTAATTTTGTATTGCAGTTTAACATTAAAACTAAAAATTGAAAAATTAGATTGAAGCACAGTAAATTTTAAGTTTAATATTACCGTTATTTTCTGCATTTCTAAATAAAGAAATGTCTGTGTATAGTCAAATCTCAATTTAATGTTTGCTAGATTTTAATATTTGCCTACTAAAATGTCAACGAAATTTGCAATGTTCCCTTCCTAAAATATTTTCATATTTACCGAGTTGGGTTTCGTTCTTTTGGAAAATAGTGTCGATGAATGCTTTTCTCTTGGCTAAAGCAGCTAACCAACAGAATTGCTAATTGTGGGTATGCTGTAGCTTTTGCAGAAGTCAGTTTCTCATGTATGCCATATAAAATGATGATGACATTTCTTTCTGTTTGAAAGAAAGCCTTTATGTGCTTATAATTTTCTTCTTGCATTTGGAATATTTGACTCATGCCAAGGATTAATTTTGGTCTGAAATAGACAGAAAATGATTGAGGTAAAATATAGAAGTGTATTCAGCTGCAAATGAACCTACCCAACCTTAGAAGGAACACTTCTAAAATAAGTTCAGGATTAAAACTGCCACCAGTGGAGCTGGAATGTGGGCAGCTGGTGACATAAGCTGGTGTTGGCATTGGCAGCACAAAGGGAGCAATCTCGACACAAGAAGGAAGTGGGACCAGGTCTGGAATGATTTCTCTTGTATGTCAGACACAAAAAGTCTTTTCTTCAGTATCAGACAGGTATGCATTTCTTTTCCAGCAATATTTTCCTCTCACACTAATTGTGACTAAGTCAAGATAAAAAGTTTTTAAAATCCTATTTTCATTTGCTTTTCATGTCTTAAAACCAATAATAAGTCAATCATATCCCTAATCTGTGCAGTTTAGCTCCTGACTCTCCTGCACAGCTGCATAGTAGCAGCTGCTCTCTGATAATATCTGTGGTTCTAGAGATATGCATAATAATAGATGCAGAAAGGAGAGCTCCCAGGATGCTGGAGATGCCCAAGCTCCATGCTCCGTAGAAAGCAGGCTGCAGAGTGGTGTCACAGACACAGCCTCACGTGCTCTGTCTTCAGTTTTAAATTGAAGAGATATTTTTGTCAGCAGGACTGGAAGTGTGTATTTGGGGAAGGAGACATTTGAATATCTACAGTGTAGCGTGAAGTCACATAAGTATCCAATTACTTTTGTTGGGCAGTGAAAACACAGGGGAGAGATGGAGGTGAGGTGCTAGAAGCTGGCTGGCAGTGACTGCAGAGAAAGTAAGCAGTGGAACTACTTCTAATGTTTAAAGGTAGTGTTTATAAGTAGTATATATGTTTCTTCATAAAGTCAGACATTAGCAAAAGAACTTCTGTTTATTACCCCTTATTGTGCATTTATAGTTAACTTTTATCTTTCCACACTTAAAAACTCAGGTGCATGGAATTGTTCGGCGATCCAGTTCATTTAATACAGGTCGAATTGAACATCTGTATAAGAATCCCCAGGCACATATTGAAGGAAGTAAGTGATTTTATTTTTCTAAAATCTCTTTCTATAACTGTCTATGTTCAGATAGGATGTTTTCAAATGTCGTATTTCCTTACAGCCTGTCTAGTCACAGTTATTTACCCATGAATTACTGCCGTGACTATGGCCTGTGTTTTATGAAAATCTTTGTTGTTTCTCACTGTGTAGGCCACAGTGTCATCTCAGTTTCTTTGTTAGGAGGATATTGGATTGGTGGCTTGGAGGAAACAAGGGAAAAACAGACCTTTGATCATCCTTGTCCAGGTGTCCCTGTCCCCCAAGTAAGAGCAGTTCCATATTGAAAGAGAACTTTCCTTTTTTTACTTTTGGTCTGATTTACTCAAGTTAAATGGGTTTTGCACATTTAGTTAATTTTTAAAATTATTTGTGAAGACAAGTCCAAAACCCAATGACAATCAAAACTGTATTTAAATTGTTTTGTAGCTCATTGTCAGAATTTGCAGTCATTTTGTTGTTTTTGCTGATCAGTTTGCCTGCTTATATCTGTGTGGTCCCATAGCATGCTCACAGTGTTTTTCCTTTAATTCCACAGCAGTTGCTGAGCTGAGTTAGGGAGACCATTTTTTATTCTGTTAGGGAATGGAGACAGAAAGAGGCCATGACTACCAGTTATTTACCAGGAAGAGGACAAACTTTGACTAGGACATGGGATTTGTGACTCCAAGGTCAGCCTGCATTACTTAGCCATGTTTTCCGGCCAGCAGGGACAGTTCAGGCAGCTTGTAAACCAGAGGTGATTTTGTATTTACCTTCAGGACCCTGACTGTTTTGTAGCTCATTCTCAGAATTTGCGATAGTTTAGGTAGTAGTTTAGGTAGTGATATCGGGAAGGTGATCTAATTGTTCACAGGAAAGGCTGTCCACCCTAATGTCTATGTTTGTAAGTGCATCTTTCTTTAAGATTATTACAGATTCAATATCCCTTATCCAAAATATTGGGACCAGAAGTGCTTTGGAGTTTGGATTTTTCAGATTTTGGAATATTTGTATATACATAATGAGATGGCTTGGGAATAGGACTCTAGTCTAAATAGAAAATCTGCTGGTATTTCATATATATTTTATATATAACCCAGTGATAATTTTTACAATATTGTAAATAATTTTGTGGATTTGAAACAGTTTCATTGTATGAAAACTTCCAGTTGTGATATCATGTCATCAGTACTTCCTGTAAGTTTCAGGTTTTGGAGCATTTCAAATATTGAATTTTTAGAACATTTCAAATATTGAGTGCTCACTCTGTATTTTTGTTGTGCAAATTGCAGAACACTACTGCCATTGAATGTAGTTATAAATCAGCATTTTATAAAAATAACTAAATGATCAAATTAGCAAATCATCTGCCTGTATATCTCAAATTCTTACACTCATGGAGTCAGTGTGAGGAGTAGGTTGGATGTAGGCGGTGATGGGTTAGCTCTCTTTTAATCAGTAATGTCGCTGTTTAAGGATATCACAGACAGTTTAAAGATTGATTTCCATGATGTACCTATAAATCACTGGAGAAAAGTACCTAAACACAAGTATCAAATATAGAACCATCTGCACTATCATTTAGTGTGTGTTCCTGATTTCTTTAGAGGATAAGTACATTAGTCTAAGCTTTGATTTGTCTGACTCCTATACAACACATCTTAAAATTGCTTTGAGCTCTGAGGAATGTTAATTGTAAAACATCTGTCATATTATGATTTTTAAACAAGTTTGTCTTTATCACTATATATCCTTTATAGACAGAGGCAACATTGTTAAATATCTTTCTACTCTGCAGGTTCTTTTAAGTTGACAGTTACACTCTTTTCTAACCTTCCAATACAGCATTTTCATTTTGACCTTATTTTCAGGCTTTCATAATATGCATTTCAATTTTGATATTGTAAAAGATGGATTCTGTTGTTTTTTCCTATCTAATGGCTTGTTTCTGAATCCTACAGACATGAAGTTGCATTACGGTGATCTCACTGACAGTACCTGCCTTGTGAAGATCATCAATGAAGTCAAGCCCACGGAGATCTACAACCTCGGAGCCCAGAGCCACGTCAAAGTAAGCTGTTCTCCTCATCATGGTCTCCTTGGCTGTGTTCCTGCCATACTTTGCATTTTACTTGTGTTTGCCATTTTTCAGTTCAATAATACAACCACTGGTCCCATCGTTAATATTGGTTTGGATAGTCACCCTAATGAATATCCAGATATTGATTTAAAGATGTGATCTCTGTTGTTGAATAGTGTAATAAAGTGTTACTGTTAACATTGAAATAGCAGTTTTTGTCTATTTTGGGTTCCCTGTGGTCATGAGTCACAGTCAGATGTGTTTTTTGCCATTTAGAATCACTCTGTGAATGAACTGTTTTGTTAAAATGTTGGAAGATGTAACTTACTAGGCTATTTTAATATTAATGTTTAGTAGTGACGCTATTAGCGTCCTGCTTCTCCCTCCATGTGAGGCCCCACATGTCTGGATTCTCTGGTGCCCTGCTCACCTTCTTCTGGTCAGTCCCTCTGGAATGAATTACAGTAAACCTGAGGCGCTTCTGATGATCTGCTTGACTCAAATTTTTGTGCCAGTGTCCCGCTTCTCCCTTGGGAGAGTGGAAGCAGAAGCCAGGGGTGATGTGAGTTCTCCTTAGATACTTACTCATGATGCTTTGTGGAGCTTAGAAATGGAAGCACATAACTAAATTTTTAAAAAACAGTCTGAAAGTCTCCATGTTTTGCTGTTTAATAAACAAAGATAGAGAAGTATTTACAGTGATTTCATATACCTTTGGACCCCTTATTCCACAGAACAGAGCCAAGATGAGTGTTTTCTGTGTCTCTGTTAAAGAAGAAATCGTAAACTGAATTGAGTGTTGTAACTGATAACGTTTTAAAACTGAATTGGATTGAGTGTTGTAATTGATAACGTTTTAAAATTTAGCATTGATCTCTTAATACATTTTCTATTAGTATAGTGACTACATATTAGTCATAATGATACTTCTTCCTTGCTTCTGCTCTAGTAAAGAAATACACCCATCTTTTTTGGGTCTTAATAGTCATATGCTGTACCACTGATGTGTACCCTCAGCCCTTTTCCCTTTTTTAATCTGCGAGGATGTGTTACTACTAGGCTTAACATTTGGTCTGTAAAAAGGTTTCAGGGTCTCTAGGTTCTAATAGTTACTGTTTCCTACCTGCTTCTTAATGTGTTTTCCCATTTTTGAAAAGGCGTGTTATGCATACTGTGCTTGAGAGATTATTAACCCTCTTTACTACAGAGAAAACAGTGACTCTTTGTCATTCCAGGAGTGAACACTATTTTTCCCCAATTGAGGCAGTTAATTTATCTTCCACATTATTATTCATCTGGCTGCTCCTTGACTCTTCATGACTAGAGACATGAGAGAGTGTCTTTCAGACCATATAGTGTTTTGGAACCAGTGCTCTGTTACTCAATTTCCCTAAGATTAAGAAGTTTCCTTTGTAATCAAGATAGTTCATCACCTCTAAAAGCTATAAACAAGAATAGCAGGAAGATGCAGGAAGTTTTATAAAAGTTTATTTATAGAAAGCTTTCCCAGCTGGGTATGGTGGGTCACTCCTGTAATCTCAGAAATCTGGAAAGCTGAAGGAGGAGGATCGCAAGTTTGAGCTCAGCCTGGGAAGTTCAAGAATTTATCAAGACTGTCTTGTAAAAGAGGCTGGGAATATAGTGAGTGTGAAGGTTCTGGGTTCATTCTTCAGTACTGGAGGGTAGGGGGAAGAGAGCAAGCCAGCCAGCCTTTACTCTGTCATTTTAGTGTCAAATGAGATGGTCCCTTTCTTTCCCAAAAATGCATTTGTAGTTCAAAAAAATATATTGTACTGTTTTTGGTTTCAGTGGATGTAATAGTGTTTGGTTATCATTTCTGGAGTGGTTATACTGTAAATAACATAAAGTGTAAGAAATTGAGTTGATTCCTTCTAAGTTGCTATATTTCTGACTTTGTCCTTTTTTTTTTTTTTTTAAATACTTTGGCTGCTTTACCTGAAGGTCATTAATTGGCAGAAATGGTGCTCAATGAAGAATTTTGGTTTGTAAGGCTATTTAATCCTTGGGCAAGTACCTGTTAAGTGCATAATTGATGCAGGTATCACGCATGGTGCGGTGAAGGATAAGATGTGCAAAACCCACGCATGCTAGGGAGGGTTCCAGTTGTAGAGCATCACTTGAGGCATGTGCCAGAGGCTGACATGGAGTGTGTAGCAGAGGTGTAAGAGGACTTCCATTGGAGGGAGCTAGAAGGGATGGGCTCTGGCTCAGCTCTTTAAGTATATGGTGAGCATTTGCAAATAAGTCGGCAATGCAGAGTTGAAATGGAAGTAATAACCTATAAAGCCAAGAGTTAGAACAGAGAAAATGCAGGGCATGTGTGCAGCATGATGAGCACTGGGGTGATGGGTTGAGCAGAAAGAACATTGACAAGAAATGTGGGGTTGGGCAAGAGAGGACCCTGGGCTACCTGTGTGCATCCTGCGCCAGTGTTATATTCAGACAGGAGTATCAAAGGTCAGAGTTTTCTAAACTTTTAGTGATGCTGGTGAAGACATAGGAAGCCGTCACACGATGGTGATGGTATTAGAAACTGAGGCAAGAGGATGCGATAGGATACCCAGTGGGGCTGACTTTTGCCCTCTTAATGTGGTCATCAGAGAGGAAAGAAAGCCCTAGTGCTCAGGGGACCAGCCAGTGCTCAGGAAACCATTGCATAGTGTTTTACTTGAAATTTAGGTGATGTGGATCATGAGACAGTTTCAGGTATGTTGGGAGTTTTGCATAAGAGTTGAGGTGCAAAGGTGATTCTTGTCTCTCAGACTCCTTGAGGTGCCAGGCAGGGACTGGAGAAAGGAGCCTGAAGACTGAACTTTGGGAACATGCCTGTGCTGGGAGGATGGGGAGAGGAAGAGTAGGTTTCGTAGAAGGAAGGAGGAGATGAGAGGCAGTTGAGAATGAGAGGATTTAGGGGAGACAAGATCAGGAAGAGGTCATGGAGTTTGGCAGTGAGGCTAGAGTTGACTTGTGATTTTTATTTTTTATTTGTTTGTTACTAGGAATCAAACTCAGGATCTTCTGCTTGCCAGGCAGGCTCTTATGCTGGCTCTTATGCCAACCCCAACTTATGATTTTTAAACAGGGCATTTTAGTAATGGGGTGGAAAGGAGTTAGCACAAGGATTTAGAAGTGGGGGTAGAGAGAAGAACAGAAGTTGAGTGGATTGCTTTTTAGATGTTTCCTGACGGCATGATGGACTGCAGCAGATTAAGCTTTCACAGTACTCCATGCAGGTTTCCAGGCCCTCCCAGGGCTGTGATCCCTTAGGCCCAGGGTGAGACCTGTAGGTCTGAGAACTTCCATTTCTAGGACATGTCCTGATGAGGCGGACCCTGGTCATGGGCCCCACTTGAGAACAGAGTTGCTCTTGTGTCTTTTGTTTCTTGGTTTGTGCCTTAAATGTATTCCTTTTAGACTTTCTTCCTACAGTGTATCATCTGTTGAGTTTATTGTAAAATAGTCCTGTTTTTCATCAATTAATGACTCTATGAGCTTTTAAAGCCCAAAATTCTATCTGCAGTCAGGAATGGTGAGAAAGGAAAGTGTCTGAAGAGAAACTGATATACCTTTATGCCAAAGTTCCTCACATTCAGAAATTTCTTTTTTTCAAGCAATTTGTAGTCTCTGAGACTAAATACTTCTCATTTACTCATAATATTTTAGAGAAATAGTGTGACTACAAGCCAAGGTTAGCATGCTTTTTGAAATTCCACATTTTGTGCTTCTGTTTATTTTGTGATCTAAAGACGGCTTGACTCATGGGCACAGGGAAGGAATGGGATAAAGCCTCGGGGGTGCTGACTGCTAGCAGCTGGAGGGTTCTGACCCCTGACCTGTCCAGGCTCTGAATTTGGGCTTCCAGTTGTCTTCCTGTTTTCCTGATAGCTTGTTAGAAAATCAGACTGGAAAAGACATATTTTATTCCTTATAATTAATTCCTCTCTGTTAGTAACTGTCATATTTATTGTATTCATAGACATTTTTTAAAATGAAAGTGTTCTTTCTGATGATGAAATGCTTGAAACAAGATTAATTAAAACAAGTGTCTTTTTGTTTGGTGTTCTTTTGAAGGATGTTTCTAATATTAGCTCATTTTGTACTTAATTTCGAATCCGTGACTTCTAGACTGGGCATTGTTTGTGTTGGCTTCTCTTTGTGTGGAGTAAAGTCTTCTATCACTCTCACTTCCAGTTAATTTGATGTGGGCTATGGTATGCTAAAAGTAAGGAAAATAAAATAATAGGAAGTTGGTCTGGTTTCCTGTAGGAAACCAATGAAGATGAAATTGGGTCTTGGAATAAACCCACAGTAGTCTGGGAAATACTGACTGAAGACATTTTTCTGAATCATAGACAGAAAAATTATGACTCATGAAGTAGGTCACTGAGAGGCTGACTTGATCTTCTATGGGAGAAAGTGGGAGATGACTGGAGTGTGCTAGTTATTAAGAGCAATTAAACCTTGCATGATGACATCATCCATGTAGGAACAAATTATCCTGGAGAGTCCTGACCATTTTGGGGGAGAAAATCTTTTAGGAACCTGCTTTTTTTTTTTTTTTGAGACTGCTGGTTTTTTTCTTATGTAAATAACAGTGTCCCTTATCTATTTAATAGTCATTACTATTCTGCTTTTAGATTTGCTCACAGTTCTTTGCAGCTTGTTTGGTAATTGTATATTATTGTCTAAGTCATGGTATTTCCACAGTCAGTCTTGTCCGGTATAATCCACATTCGTTTTATGATGTTGTGGTGGAGTTGCTTTGATTTTATTTTTTCCTTAAAGAAAACAAAAAGTACGCATTAGCAGACTGTGGACTATTAGAACTGGGAAGAACTTTAGAAATTATTTTCATTTTTACAAATAAGTCACCTGCTCAAAGTCAACTGAACTAACCTAGGATTTGTACAAGGTCTTTATAGGTTATAATGTACTTAGAAACCAATCAGGAAAGTGATTATCTCTGCTGGTGATAATTCTGATTGAAAATAGTCCTCACTTCAAGTGCTGTCTTCCCCCGCATATGTAAGTTTCTTCTTGAGCTTGTTTCCCTTCGGTCTTCAATGGGGAAGGAAGTCAGTCACTCTTCTTAAGTTAGTTTTGAGAAAGATCCTTGAATCCTTCTTAGTGTTAGTGGCCACTATTGCATCTTTCTTTAACATTGTCGTATTCAGCTTGACTGACTCCTTACGTCTCACTCCTTTTCTACACCTGTATTATAGTACTTTTCCTTGCAGGTCTTTGTGAGTTCCATGTTACTGTTGTTCCATGACTGCCAGGAGGCTTGAGCGCTGGGCACATGAGTGGTGCTGGCTGGGCGGCCAGGGGCCGATTCCGTTTGCAGACCCACCAGCAGGGTCAGCCGCGGGAGCCTGGGGAGGAGCCCAAGTACCCTGCATGGCAGCCTCAGGCTCGGGTGATGCTGACGCAGCAGAGCCGATGGTGGGCCCAGGCCTGGCTTAGTACCGGCACCAAGTTTGCATTAGGGAGGGGTGAGCTGGAAGAGCCCGTCCAGGAATGGAGCTGGGAATACAAACAGACGTGGGAATTAGGCTGGTGGGTCCTGGGAAAGGGCCTAAGTAATTTAATTGCCCCAGTTAAAGAACTGTCATCTCCAGTAGCTTTTCCTGAAGATTCTGAGTTGATGTTTATAGCTCGATAGCTAACCTCATATTCATCTGCAGGAAGCCGGAAACTCTTGGGGTGAGGGGACCAGGGTCTAAATGCAGTGGGAGAATTGCATTGTGGTGGGGAAGGGCAGGTGTCTATGGCTGAACATCTGGTTAGTGCCTGACTGACCCAATTACAGAACAAAATAAAATTGCAACACTGTAGCTTTTTACTGTGTAATTATAGCAGGGGTAAGGGGCGGCCTATTAAAAACCTAGAGCAAACAGCAGAGAGGGACTGTACTCCCGAGTTCTTACTCACTCATTTGTTTGTTTTGGACTCTGGGGATCCTGGCAGGGAGGTGAGAGCCAACAGGAAAGTGAGGAATAGGTCGGGAACATAGCTGTTGCCGTTACAAGGAACATCCTTAAACATGGGTCGGGGCCTGGCCTCTGATGGCTCGCACGGTTGCACGGTGCAGTTCATTTTGTCACTTTATGTGACCATGGCCATCTTCCACTATACAGTGGGGCTGCCTTTCACCAGGCACTGTGCCTGCAGAATGTGAGTCAGGATAGGGGTAGGTGACCGCCGGGGGACGGAAGGCAGAAGTGCTCTCATGAATACAGGCGCAGCTCTCAGGTCAGGAGAGTTTCTGGGGTACACTCTAAAACCTCACATCAGGGGCTTCTCTCTCCATCTCCACTCCTGGACTGAGCCTTGGGGTTTTCCTGGCTTTCAAATCCTAGTCACATCACATGCTGGCTCCAGAACTTTGGTAAGGCACTCAGCTTTTCTGAGCCCAAGTAACGCACTGAGCAATCTCAGGTTTGAGTCCCTGCAACACGCTCTGCCAGTGGTCCTGTGGGCTTGGACTTGATCATGACACTAGATGTCCGCCTGCCTTGTTCTACTGTCAGTGCCCAGCATTTTCACTCTGATGTCAGCTTTTCAGTGAGGTTCTCCTGAGAATTTGTAGTAGTTGTCTCCTTTCTGAGGGAATAGGCCAGCAATAAATAGAGTAAGCCGGCAAAGAACACAGAAGGCAAGGGGGGAAGAAATGTGGACTGGTTGTCCATCCCCGCAGTCCCAGTGTCCACAGTTTTGGCAGCATGAGGCAGATTACCGGCGAAGTGGGTGGGCTGGGCTGGTCATCACAGCTTCTGCTCTACTTTAGCTGATGTGCGAGATGCCAGGCTTGAACGCTTTCCTTGGGCAGATGCCTGTAGTTCCTGCCACTGAGCTGTGTGCACTTGTGTGCCATATCCCCAGTGGGGAGGTGTTGCTTGGGTCTTTTTTATTACCTGAACCTTAGAATTTTGGGGTGGCAGAGTTCTTAGCAATGAGCTAGCACAGGCCCTTGTTTTACAAGTGCCTGTGTAGGGTTGCCTGTTGACAGGCAGGCTGAACCCTAGTGAAGACTAGAACCCAAGACTGATTATCACTCAGTCTGCTTGTCATGCTCCTAGGTTGGGAAGTCTTTAGATGGGGGTGTGGGCGGGTTGCATTAAACAATGAGAGAAAATTTACCTCTCTTGACATTTTCATTGTTTACTACTGTGAAATGAAGTTTGAGTGCAGTTGATTTGCGTTAAAAACATTTTTTTCCCTTGCTAGAGGGAACTGGTTGTAATTAATACCAGATGAGGAGTGTTAGCATAGCTAGGAAGATCCCCAAATACAACAGTGCAGGGTACAACATAAGCCTATCAGTGATACTAAAATGAAATTAATATTTATGTACAGGGAAAATGGAACTCTATAGTGCTAATTTGTCAGGAATGATTACCATCTGTTTTGTTAGGATAGTTCAATTCAAAGTGAAAAGTTTTATATGAGTACTTACATTGTATTGGTATATATGTAAGTAAGCTTCCCCTCTAAGCTTTGGATGCTAATACTTGCTGCTCATGGACTTGGAAGAATTATTAGCTTGCTAACTAGAATGAGCAGGCTGTTCTTGTTTGGGTAATTATCTTTAAAAGAAATTTCCACATCAGTTACATAAGTAGTATCTTGATGTATTTTTTAAGATTAGAAAGTAAGTATTTCTGGTTTAATGTGGCACTTATATTTTTGTCCACTTATTAGTATATGTAAATTATAAGTCCGTGCAGGATCTCTGAAGATAATTTATTTTGCTTAGTAGATATATGAATTGATATACCCTTTTTATCATTTGAGGTTTAAAATTGTTATTATATAAAATTCTTGGATGTGCTCAGAGCAACACAAAACCTCCAATTTGTGAGCAAATTGTGAATGGTGAAATAGTCAGGGGGATTTACAGTGAGAGCAGCTTTGGGAACCTACGGATTTATCTGAGGTGTGCATTTAAAGCTGACATTTAGGTGTGTGTTGTGTGTTTGGGAATCTTTACTACCTTCTGGGGAAAGTAGGTAGGTACTGGGGCAGATACAGGATGCTTCCAGTAGACAGATGGCATGGACAGAACCAACTTTTAAGCTGAAATGAAGTTGCATTTTTGTGTCTTTTTGTTCTTTCTGATGGGTCATACTGTCACCTCATCTGTACAGGCATAGCGCCATGATATTTAATTCAGTGAGTAATCATTTTAGTTTGTTAAGGGCAAAATTGCAGTGCAGAGTCTTTTTCATTTTATGATTTAATGTTTATATTTACTGCACCAAAGCTCTTTTAATATGAACATGGCTAGCCTGTTCCTGTGGTTTTGGGGAGAGGTTTGACATTTTTTACCTTATATTTGTGAGGACAGCTGGGTACTTGTGTATCACCTGGCTCAAATTCTTCTCGGAAGCCTGTAATAGATTTGAGCAATTGAATTCAAATCTAAAACCACTTAAAAAGTTCTTTATAGACCATTAAGAGTTTATATGGGAGAGAACACTCTATGAAAGTTCTCCTCTCCCTGTTCAAACAGATTGTTCTGTTTTATTAGATCTAGGTGGTATTGTAATTTTGATAACAGCTAATAATGTTTGGAATTTTGCTTATAATTAGTGGACCACACAAAGGTATGTTTGTTGGGTTTTATAACCTTAATCTGTGTATAATACTGGCTTGTTTACTAAACAAAAACCAAACTAGTATTACTTTAGTATTGTAACAGTTATTGTATACATATTAAGTATAAATTAATGCAAAGAGCTAAATGCATGTTTATCTTAATCTTAATGCATGTTATCTTAATTTCTAGCTGTATTTATAAGTTGTGAACAAATACTATGTTATGATTGAAACTCTTTGTTTAGGACTTTCGATTATCAATGGAAGCAATTTTTAGGATTCTTAATTATATGAGAATGTAATTTTCACACATTAACTTATAGACAAATAATATTTTATTTCCTGTTATAGTTAGATGTATGTTCCCTCTCCCCAAGTTATGTGTAAATTTAAAAAAATTACGTTATCTTCTCTTTTAATAAACCTAGTAATGATTGGCTTCTAATATCCCTAGTTTGTACTTTTAGTACAGTGAAGTATATAGAATTTGTTTTGCTAAAATTGGGGCCTTAAAGTTGCGATAGCAAGGAAATAGTAAAATTAGAACAGTAGGGTCGAAACCTTTTCTAATTGATAAAAACATATATCAGAATCTATTAATTTCTACTATAAATCATTAATTAGATACCTTACCAGTACCAGCAAAAAAAAAAAGAGAAATGTTTTAATGTACTAGATTTCTATTATTAAAAAACTGTCTAACATTAAAGATTAGTAAATACGATTTTTCCTTTTTTATAATAGTGATCATATAATATATGGTAACATAGTTTTGGGATGTTAAATTTAGAAATCTGCGAAGATTTGAATTTGCTTTATTTACAAAGAACTGCATGGGGCTGGGGATTTAGCTCAGCGGCATAAGCACCTGCCTGGCAAGCATGAGGTCATGAGTTCCATCCCTGGTACAAAAAAAAAAAAAAAAAGAACTGCATGAAGTCTTGTTTGGTATGCTAAAACTATGTTAAATTCATCATTAGAATAACAGACTGCTTTCCTCGCTGTGTGTAGTTGTGGTGTTGATCAGGATGGATGGAATACTTAGAAGATCATGGAGCTGACAGCAGTGGAGCCCTTGCTGTAAAGAGCGGCTGGGCGTGAGGGCCTACTCTGAGCTCCTCACTTTGTCTGGTGTTACCAAGATCAGCTTTGTTTCTGAATCTCTTTTCTGTTCCCATTCCTAAGTAATCTTTCAGGAATGAGTAATACCTGACCAAACAACCCTTTAAAGGACAGCTGACACACTCATTCGTCCTGATTGAAGTTATCCCTCTTTAGCTTTACCCTGTGGCCTCATTGTTAAATGGTGTAGAAGGCAAGTTTGGTTAACAGTTCCCACATGACTTTCCTTGGAGTGGCTGTTTGTGAGGACAATTCAGAGCCAGGCTAAGGGTATATTCTGGGATTTCTTCATTTTCTTTAGGAGAGAAGTGTTTGAGTGTTTAATAGAGGTGACTGAATCATTACATCATGATATTTGAGTTACTGGTTGATTAAATAATGTGAGTGAATAATACTTTTATCTGTTTATATCAAATATTATGAAACACTTTGGCTTAGCAGTTATTTCATCCTCTCATTGGTGAAATATTTACATTGCAGCTTTAGAAAGGCTTATTTTATTGGAATTATTCACTTAAGTGACTTAAAATCTCAGCTTTCATTTTTACTTTTTTCTTTTCACTCATAATACCATGAAAGTTGCCACATTAAAATTCGTTAGTAACAATAATGAAGAAAACTATTGGCTATATTAAATAATGTTATGCTAATTTGCCTTCGGTAGCCTTTTCAGTTCTATGAGGTTGCTTCACAGAGAAGCACTAGAAATTCCTGACAAGCTTCTGCATTTGGGTGGGGAAGTAGAGTATTCCTGTACTCCTGCTTTGTCCTCTAGATGAGAGAGGGTTCTTTCTGAAACCAAGGAAAATGTCTGGTGAGGGGAAAAGTGTGGTGCCCCTTCACACGCATAGATGGCAGCAAAGCGTCGCAGACGAGGAGGCCGGCTTTGTAGTTAGAATGGAAGGTGAGTGATGGTATGCAGACTTCCATCAGTGTAGCTGCCAGTGTCCCACAGTTAAACCCAAAATAAGAAACAAAGCTACTATTGATAACACAAGAGTATAGGAGGGCAACGAAGGCTGTGAGAAGCTGTAATGCACTGAATTTCTGGACAAATCCCAGGTGGGAAATCTTAATCTTTTAAGGTATGTCACCCACTCACTCCTATAAGATGATTGGAATCAGCTAAGATAATGTGCATGTCAAAATAAAGAGACAGCAAAGGGCTGAGGGCGCAGCAGGGCAAGAGGAAGTAAAGAGAAACCATACACAAGTTGCAGCGGCACGTAATGGCCTGCTGCCTGCGGGTACTGTAGAGTTTGGCCTGCATGTCTCCTTTTTAGTTAAGCAAGTTACAAAGAGGAAATGTCAGTCCACGAATCAGGCAAACATTCCATGGGAACATTTGCTGAAATGTCAGCATTTTAGAAAATAGAACTGCAGACTATTACGGCTCAGTCCCCAGGCTGGATCTGCTTTAAACACACAAGCGTAAGAGTATTTCTTCAGAACGCGTTTGCAATTAACGAATCATTTTATGTCTTAATTAGCATTCCTGTGTAATGACATAGTTACTTGAAAAGATGACAGTCATCATTATAATTAATATTTAATATGTCTGCTTCTGAGGATCTTTCATTGGCTTCTTGCAGATTTCCAGGTAATTTTTAAGTTTTAGAATTGCATTTGATAAACTCGCAGGCAGGAGGATCTGATGAAGTAGATGCCTATTAGAAACTGAGATCTGGAAGTAAGTTACAGAAAAGCAATTTGTACCATGTCCTGAGCAGTCGAGTCACCTCGGCCTCTTACTGCATGCAAACATAATAAGGGCTTCTTAATACCACTAAAGCAATGGCAATGTTGTTCAGGAAAGCATTTTCCTTTCCCTTTAGGTTTTTCTTGATCTCCTCTCAGGCGATTTGGTACCACAGACTAATCTCTGTGTTACAAAATTGATTCTAAAGGTGTATATAACGACTTGCTTAAATGCAGTATCTGGCGAGTCTCTCTTGTGACAGCAACTTATTTCTCACATAATTATTTTCTTAGTAAATTTGATATCTTAACAACCCCTTCCCTAGTTTCTGAGTTCAAAAAATAACACTTAATATAATTTATTTCTCATACTTAATAAAGGCTTACTTGAGAGTATATTGCCGTTCAGCCTCTAGCTGCTTCAACCAAATGAGGTTAGAAGGGAATGTGGTTTGCAAGGGCGAAGGTGGTTTCCAGCATCGTTCGCTGTGTACTTTAATGAGCCTCAGTGGTGCTTTAATGAAGCATAAAACATATTCTTGCTGCTGTTTGTTACTTATTAATGATTAAATGGTTACAGTCTGTCATACATCAGTAGGAAGAAATACCTATGTGTGTACTTTGCTGTTTTAAATGATATGTGTGCTTAATTTCTCTGCACACATTGGTGTATCTTACTTAATGTTCTTAGTAGTAAAGGTATATGAACACAAGAACAAAGAAAAACCTGATTCCTATACATGCAATTATTTTGTAATTTTGTGGGCCTTGAATTTGTCTGAATTTTATAAAATGGACTTTCGCCATCATGTATTTCTTAAAAACAAAGTATAAGATGTTTGAATTTGTCACAATTATTTATAAATTTAGATATAAATCATTAATAAAATATCAAATGTAATCATCTATAGGTTTTACATTAACATGTGCCATTTGAAAACTACTTTTAACCAGACTGTTTTGCAGGTAGCTGCATATTTTTTTCTTTTACACTTTTAGACCCTCCTTGGCAGACATTAGGTTTGAACTATGTGTTTTTTTCTTAGTAGGACAGTGTCATCCAGGTTATTTATTTGACCTTTTCATTACCACAGTTTTCATGAAAAGGACAGGATTGCAACACCACTTCCTCCAACTGCAGAGTTTCAAAAGAATCATGTCTCAAGTAGCCAAGTCCAAGTGACTTGTATTGGTTACTAACAGAAGAACATTGTTTGAAAATTTAGAAAGAGCCAGTGTATTGATTTTTCTTACTATTAGCCCTGGCACATTAATTTTTCTTAAAATTGTTTTATGAATATTTTTACATGAATAATTAAATGGTGAATTAATAATAGAATGTTTCAATTTGCTTTTAGTCTTATAAATGGACTTTTAAAAAAGAGTACTTTATAAATAGCTTTTGTGTACTTTTTAAACTAGGAAAATAAATTTTGTTTGAGTTATAGAGGACTTCAGTTTTTTTGGCATTTTATAACCAATTTTTTTATTTATGATGGCTTTGTTTTATGACCTACTGTTACTATATATTAGATGTATGAAAATTTTCCTTTATACTAGTAGTCTAAGTAATGTTTTTTTCAACTTTCTTAATTATGTTATCTTTATTGGTCTTAATTAAGTAGCGTTTCACTTCATCAATAAAATAGAGTACATTATTGTTTGGAATTATACAACCGAAACATTGGTGCTTATAATTCTTGGCTTTTCTTTCTTATTATACCCAAATTGTACTCTATTTGATGTAAAATATTAAAAGCGTATTAACACTTTTAAAAATTATTTGAATTGATGAGAGAAATTGTAATCACAAGGTGTATTTTATATGGCTATTATTTTTAATAAAGCATAATGATCAATGGAAAAATTAATTTAATGTGAATGGCTGAAGTTCAGTTTCCCCCTAAATGTAACTATTTTTTTGTTAAACAGGAAATATTTTTTTTAGGATTGAACATCTAAGATTGTCAGTGTATTGTCCATATTTGTATTTTTTGACTAATAATTTCTTGAAGATGTGACATGCTGTCTCATTTTATGGAGGATTCTTTTATATCTTTAGCGCACACATTCTCTCTCACTACCTTTTTTTTTTTCTTATTAAGGATTCCAGTTGTCAAGTTGAAGCATTTTACATGATGATGAATCTTGGTGCTACAACTTTATTAGCATAAAATCCGGAGGCTAATCATAAAATAGTTAGGAAATTCTCCAAAGTATGAAATACTAGCTTGTCATTTTTTTTTCCTTCAAGTTTGCTCATTCTACAATCATCACTGAATTTTTCTTTTCTTTGCATGTTTTCTATCATGCTAAATCTGAAAAAATTTTGGGAAAAATATGTTTTAACTGGTAATATAAACATCCTGGTTAAATACTTTTAATCTGGTGAGATTTTTAATAACAAGCCAGTAAAATTTCATCCTTCATAATGTAGCATAAATTATAAGCTAATTAATACTTTCAATAAAAATTCTGATACAATTTTGACATTTAACTCACTTTTTAAAAAGAAATCTCTTGTGGCATATGCTTAAGAAATGTTTAATAGAAACATTTTGATTTTATATTATCTTTTTAAAAAGTAAAATAGCAGTTGGTAAAGGGTTTTGACTCATCTCATTTTCGTGGATTCTTACAGAAACTAGTAATACAACTGAAAATTTTTAATGAAGTAAGTTCTCTGGATAAGAATTACATTTCTGTGTGTAAAACAACAGCTACAAGGTGCTGAGATTTAATGCTTTCCCTACTTCTCAGGGATATTTCATTTTACCCCCTGTAGTGATCTGACTTCCAGATGTTCACATGTGACATTTTGTATCGTGTTCCTATCACATGTTTGTTTGAGTGTTTTTGATACTGCTCTGTGACCTAATGTTATATGTAGTGTTTCAGTTTCTCATTGATACTGGTTTTGTTGCAGTCATGTACTTTTTGTTCACAGTCTTTCATTCGCATTAGTACAACTTAAACTAAAGACATATGTTTGCTGCCACACATCAAATCCTGTACTGGATAATCTGTAGTTTATTTAAATTGTATCATGACTTTGGACCTTTACAAATAGAGCTTCATAAAATAAAATAAAAATAAAATTAAATACATCGTGTGCACAGATATCTTGCTGAAACATCAGTACAGTATAATGATGAAAACATTGTTACAACATTTAGGACATTAGGAGAACACAGATATGGCTTACTTCTGAGACTGCACAAATTATTTATCTTTTATGAATTTGTAATAAACCTAAAATATAATTACAAGGTTGACATGTGAAGTAAGTGTTTCACTATATTGGCAATTTATATACATTTATTTAACCCAGTTTTAATTATATAATTCTGATTTATATACATTTATTTAACCCAGTTTTAATTATATAATTCTGTGATTCAAGCCTCATTGGTTTACATCTGTGATTGATACATTGAAATGTAAAACCTCCTCAATACTCACCCAGAATTTTTCTGCATGACATTGTGTGTGTGATAAGAAACAAAGGAACTAGATGTGTCATTGTCTTTATGATCTTGTAAAGTGAAACTTCTGGACAAACATGTAGCCCCTCTGAGCCTCAGTTTCTTCATCTGTAAAATGGCTTTGTGCCCTGGAGAAGAGTTATGTGCTCTCCAAAACTTCTGTTGATCTTAAAATTCTGTGATTTGTTTTTGAAGTAGTATATCTGTCAATATAAATTGTATGTCCTGAGTAATGTCAACATAAGAAAACCTAAGGATAAAAGATTCAGGCAATTGCTCCAAAACTACATTTTAGAGGATTGATTGATCAAGTTTAGTGTATAATGGTTTTCTCAAGACATACTTAAAATCCTTTTGAGAAGTGTGCTTAAACCTTTTTAAAAATTAAAAAAATTTAATGCAGCATAGTGGAAACTTTGGTATGGAAAAAGCATTATGCTCCATTTTGTCAAAAGTATAAATTAAAATTGAGTGCTCTGTAAGCTGTTGGTGACATTCTTAGCAAGAGAAAAGTAGTATGTAAATATTCCCTATAAAATAGAAACATAGATAAGTAGGTTTTCTCAATAATACATTTTTTTGTATGAGTAAATAAATTTGTGTACATTTCTGACAAATTGATTCTGAAGCATAAAAATAAATTATGTGCTAGTGTTAATTTGTTTCTTTAGTTTTAATAGTTATATTTTCATTCCTTACAAATTACAGACAATTACAGTAAAATCTATTTAGCCCCAGATTTGTTCATCAGGGAAAAAAGGAAAGAACAAATAAACCTCTTTTCATGTCCTGCTTACATTGGACATGCAGGCTGTGATTATGGAAACTATGCTGTTAAATATTGTAACTTGTTCAAGTACAACTTTCCAGAAATTTCTTTTTGATACATTGTTGTTACTTTTTTGGTGGGGGGGGCTGTTTGTTTGGAGACTTAGTTATATTTAAAGTATATATTGTATTTGTAGGATAATAAGCCAGTATTGGTGGCTCTACTGATTGAATGCTAAATGCTAAATGCCATATGAAATACAGTTTATAACATGAATATAGATGATTTTAGAGAACAAGAAGTGAAAGTTTTAAAAACGTATTTTTAAAAGATAGTATCATAAATTGCTGTAGTATAGTAGAAATGCATCATCTGGTCAAAAATAGAAGTTAAAAGTTTTTAAGTGTCTGTTTTTTTTTTTTAAATAGGGATTTGAGCCCCGGGTCTCACACATGCTAGGCAAATACTCTGCCCATGAGCTACATTTTCAGTCCTTTAATTTTTTATTCAAATAATTGCTATTTATTCCTAGAGCTTATAAAAGTCAAAGAAAAACACTCAATTCTATCAAAATTTTTTTCTTTTTAACTATCATTATTCTCAAGCCTTATATTCCCAAGTGAAAGATTCTAATATAACTAGCATGGATTTGATTATTTTCAGTCATCTAGATTCTGTTTCCAATTTAGTGATATTTTATATACTCAAGGTAGCAAACTTGTTCCTAAGTTTTTTTTTAAGATTATCAGTCTTCTTTTAACCCCAATTAAGGCATTCCTAGTATATTCACTCTGAGTTTTTATGTTTCCTTATATATCTTGTACAAATTTTTAAAGTTTTGTGTAGTATTTGCTGTATCGCAAATATGTAAAAATTATGTTTTCCACCTTTCTTCTATCAAATTACATACAAATTCTTAGATTGGTCTTTGTGCTTTGCTATCTACAATAAAAGCTAGAACAGTTTTAGGTCATTTTGTTTGTGACTATCCATTATTTGAAGAATAATTAAATAACGTATCTTTTTAATTTGTTAGGGTTTTTTTTTTTTTTTTTTTTTTTTTTTTTTTTTTTTTTTTTTTTTTTTTTTTTTTTTTTTTTTTTTTTTGCTTACATTGCAAGGAAGTATTTAATCAGCTTTTTGTATGTCTTCTTAGGCTTTTGGAAACTTACTGAACTTACTTATAAAACTTACAGTACTGAGTTGAGAAAGTACCTAAATGTTAATTATGGGTTATAATTAATTAGACTAACAGCTTGTTTAATGGACATATTCTTTGCCTTCCCTGTCCTGACTGTGTAGCCTGGTGACTGCCTTCCTACAGTTGGAAGACCCTGCTGTGATCCTTCTGTCTGGGTGTCAGACAGCTGAATCTCAAGTTGGTCCACACCTTGGGTCGCCCCAGGTCAGCAGGGAGGCCTTGTGGGCAGAACCAGGGTGTGAGTGAAGTCTTGTTCTCTTCCTCGTAACTCAGAGTTCTGTCTTCTGTGCTTATTGCTTCTCACTGGCTTTGTCAAGGTGTGACATGGATGGATTGCTTGGAATTCTTTCAAAGCCTTTCCTGTGTAATAATGATGGCAAAGATTTCAAGCATTTGTCAGGGGCCACTAATACATGTTGTGACAGCAGTTCAAGGAGAAAAAAGGTGGATTTATTACTAATAAAACATTAAAACCCTTATATTTAAAGCCAAGCATAATTTACATCCAGTTTCCCCCCTCACTGCTTTACCTGTCTAGTTTTGATTTAAGTGCCCCTCCTTCCCAGAAGCATTCATCCTGCCCCTGGCGATCCCCCGCAGCCACCTCCTTCAGTGGGTAGGTGGTAAGGGGAGTTGTTGGAGGGCTTTGACTAGAACCATCTGTTTCTCTCTCGAACAATAGGCCAGGCGTTACCTCATGGGGACTGCTGGGTGTGATTATCCACAATAGTAATGTACAATAACAGTTTTCAGATTCTAGAAATCCAATGGTGTATAAGAGCTTGTGGACTTCTGTGTATTCTTGAATTTTTTTTGTTCATTTATTACCTGTAACATGCAGTCTTGTATGGTTTATTTTTTCCTTTTTCTTTCAAATGGCATCACTTTCTTTGTTTTTGCACAGCATGCTATTATTAAGGTGATACTTGTCAAATTCACATTGTTAATGTAGATTATAGACATTATATATGTCTACTAACTTTTTAGAAACAGAATTTATTCCTTGGCTCTTAAATGTATGGCCATGTCTTAATATAAAATTCCAAATTATTAACTTAAGTGGTCTTTAAATGTATGTGCATGTGCAAACACGTAACTGAAATATAGACTATATTGTATTTTGACGACATGCCTTCATTTGGACTTGTTTGGGATCGTAGTGACAGCTGTGCTCAGAACTGCCTGTCTGAGTTGAGACCTTCCTGTTCGGCACAGCTCAACTAGGTTTTCACTGTTTTTATGCTGGTGAGAATTGCTTTTTCCCTTGCTTTTGGTTAGTCCAGAGTTACCAAGCAATACATGAATTTCATGTTGAAATATTGTTTAAAATTAACTGTGTTGCTTCTAATAATTTTGAATGATATTTCACCTTCTAACAGCTTTCACCCAACTTGTCATTTTCCTGAAAATGGTAAACCATCGCTGTAAGCTGTTTCCACTACATCAGTTAACATCCAGCTTCTTGTTCGTGAAACAGACAGTGAATGTTTCCCTCACTGGGTTGTATTTAAATAGTGCTCAAATTTGTGATGTATTATATTTTCTAAAAAAAAAAATCTTGTAATAAAAGAAAAATGAATTAAATTTTGTATTTACTTGGGAATAATAAGATACACTGATTTCTCTGTACATTTTACTCTATTTTAAGCAAATTGGATATGTAAAGACCTTAATTTAAGATGACAAATTTGGATGCTCATTTAATTATAAAAAGAAATTTACTTCACTTTGTAATTATTTTTAATAAACTTCAACATTTACTAAATGTTAAAATTTACTCTGTAAACTAGAGGATCTTTGTATGATGTGATATCTCTACCTCTGATTAATAATGGGTAAACTCAATGCATAGGTTTTTAGATATTCTCGAATTCCTGTGAAATGTCTTTTCTTACTCTTTGTGGATTTAGTTCTTTAACCTTTTTAAATTGCTGACTTTTAGGAATTCCTATTAATCTTTTATCAGTTACATGTGTTTGAATACATTCTTCCAGTTTGCCACTTCTATGCTGGCTTTGTCTGTGGTGTCCTTCAGAGAACATAAATCTTAAATTTTATGAGGCTCTCTCCCCTCCTTATGGGAGTGTATGTGACATGTTTGAGAAATTTTCTGGGATAACATGCTTTCCGCAATTGTTGGGAATCTTTCAGCATCTTAGTGAGTTGTCATCCAACATGTTGAATGTATTATTGGAAGGATTCATACACTAGAGTTAGTCCAGATTACCTCCACATTTCCTTCCAAGAGAAAATGCTGTATAGTATTTGTAAGAAGCACATGATCCACTGTTTCACTGATTCTGTATCACTGATTTCAGATGCATCACTATGTCACATACTGTTGGGAAAGGTATTTTATTCTTATGTACAGCTCAAAAACAAAGTATTAGCAAAATGGTTATTTTGTGAGAAAATATGGACTTGCAGATATCCTTCCAGTAGTTAACATTTGCTTGTTAATGGCCAGGTTGTTGTGCCTCAGAGTATATTTTTGTTTTTTTCTATGAATGATAATGCTGAATGATAGTGTTATTAAGTCTAATATGTGTAATGCTTGTGATGTGCACTGTTTAACTAAAGTACCAGTACCCTGAATGGTGATGAGTCAGTGTGCACATGGTCAAGCAGTGACAGCTATAGCCCAGCTGCCTGACTGACCATGATTGTAATGTGTAACCTGATTTCAGGGGTCTGGGATTGAGAAAACATCTCCCATAGAATGCATGGCGTTCTGTGCTGTCTGGTAAAGCTAGATACACATTTGATGCTTTGGGGGAAGTACCATTTTTGAAATGAACTGAAAAAATAACTGTTTGGTTCATAAGGAAGAAATGCACATAGAATCCTGTTTTATTTTTGGTATTGGTACAGTTATGTCTCCCGTACTGTCTCTCAGCTGGCTTAGCAAGTGGTGGACTCTCGCAGCTGGAAGGAACTCCTCAGGCCAGGTATCCTCATCCTCTGGGGAGAAGAGGAGTCATTCCTGACTACGTGGAAGGGCTCATTTATGCTCCTCTCCTGTCAGAGCACTCACCTCCAGTGGTGCTGCCGGGTGTCCCTGCTAGCAGCTCCTTTGGTGGGACTGCTTTCTCGTTGGAAAGGTCTTTTTAATCTTGATTCCAGATCTGCTTCTTTCTAATCTCTGCCACCCCTAGCTCCCAGACTATCTCACATTTGTCCACCCTTGCTTCTGTTTTCAGAAACTTGGTAGATGCCTGTCCTGTGTAGATGTGGTGCCAGGCATAGCATGTGGCACTCCAGCACTGCCCTGTCACCTGTTTTAGGCCTTTCGGAACCACATTTGTGCCGTGCTGTTGGGTGAGAGTAAAAGCGCCTACATTTCTGTGAGTTTTGGCCTGTTAGCTGTATTTCTTTTTGTCCTACTTATCTACTACTTGTGTTTTGATATTTCAGATTCTGTTAAGTTGCTGTGTTGTCCGTGTAGGTTCAGTTTTCTTGTCTGTGGAGAATGAATAAAAAGCCTAAGGCTGTATACAGTGTCCAGTGGTGTTGTGGCCATTTCTAGCATTGTCGCCTCCAAACTTCTGAAGCACACTTTCTTCCCATGTGTCTGACTCGCTGGCTTTTGTGTCTCATGGAATGGGCAGGAGAGACCCTGTGACATCTGGTGGAACCTTCCCCTTAGACGAATGTTGACACTGGTCTTGCAATCCCTCGGGGAGCGGTCATGTAGTTGGTTTAGAATCTCCCTGTGTCCTCATGAGGGCCTGCATTTCATTACCCTGTCTACAAGAATATCAAGAAGGACTTTATCAAGATTTCAGGACTATGGGGAAATTGTCATTGTTTCTTGAAAATCTCCTTCTCATCCTTTCCTCCCATTCTATCAGATTTTTCTAAATATTTTAAATGCCATTTTGTTTCCACATTATTGAAATAATAATAATAACATTAGAGCAAATTTGGAAAACTAAAAAAAAGTTACTAACATCTTAACAGTATTACCTCTGTTTTTTTTTTTTTTTTTTTTGGTACTGGGGATCGAACTCATGACCTTGTGCTTGGCAGGCAGATGCTTATGCGCTGAGCTAAATCCCTGGCTGTCAAGTTATTTTTGAGATAAATGAAGTCATAATATACATTCAATTATGTCTTTTTAGAATTACTTTTTAAAAAAAATCACTTTTGTTTTGGTGATTTTCACATTTCAGTGGCTATATGATCTTACATGAATCTTTCATCTTGAAGTATCTTGTAGAGTAACAAATTTTTAACTTTACATTTATATAGAATACTATAAAATGTATTTTCATGTATTTTTCTTACTCATTTGAATCTTCTCCTTTATAATAGGAACAATTTCAGTTACTACTTCCATTAATTTTAAGGGATTAGATTGAATCTGAGCTATCCATATAAAATGCCCTGTATATTTATTTTTGATGCAAATCCATGCTTTTGTTTTCTCATCATTTTATCTTACTTTACAAAATAAAAAGGATACATATGTAAAAGGAAGAGGCCAGCCTATTTATTTGCATTTTTAAGTGTTTTCTCTGTCTTTTAAATATGAGTTGAGTGGTCTTGTAGATCTATTTTTGCTTTTAAAATAAAGATTTCTAAAAGCCCTACAAGAGTAGAAGAGGCTACATTTGTTTGGGCTTAATTCATAATCCATTTCGTTACATCTGGAAAATCTGGTCACATTGGAAATATTTGACTTGGTGGTAAGACTATAGGTTTCCTGCTTTGCCTTATTTTTGTAGTTTTGGCATTTTCCGTGAGCAAGTTCAAATTGTAGCCCAGAAATCAAGATTATAATTTTTGATTTTTAAATTTGTAATCTGGCAACTATGAACTTAATTACATATACCTCTCGTGTTTCGTGATAGCTCTTATCTTTCCTTACCTACCAAACATTCTAGTTTATTAGAATATAATTTATGTTGCTATTCAATTTTCAAGCTCTCCCCACCTATGCTAAACATGCCTGCCATTAGGAGTTTCTGGATGAGACTTTTGTTCTTACTGGGGAGAAATGCACTGGATTCTAAGTATTTTCTGATTTGATCTGAGGGTATGTTTATAGTACTTCTTTAGGGACACCAGTGATAGAATATTATATGTGTTCACTGCCAGGAAGCCTCAAACATGTGTCTATATTTATTAGGTAGAGAGTTTTAGTGTCTTAAAAAATTACCTATCTTGACTCCGAAATATGAGGATTATTGGCCCATCAAAATATACCTGCCTACAACATGACAAGCACTAAAGCTGTACCAGACATTACATAGGTGCCAGGAATAGGAAGATGATGATGATAGTCTCCATTTTCTTTTCTCACACTTTAATGTAGGTATTTGTAATAGAAAACAAAATAAAAGCAAAAAAAGTACTGCATGATCTGGGAGGAGGGAACAATTACTTCTAAGATGTGAGGGGATCAGAGAAAAGAGTGCCAGGGAAAATTGTAGAAAGGGCTTTGCTTGAATTCGAATGACTGAAGTTGTATTTTGCCAGGTGGTCAGAAAAGTAGATTGATTCAGAGGGAGAGGCATGGCTGAGGCATGACTGTGGAAATTTAGTAGGATTAACAAGTACACCCTGAGAGAATACTTTACTACTAGTACTGCTTGTCATGGCAGTACATTCTAAATGCAAGCAATCCTAATTTAAAAGCTCTCTCCTTATAGCTGAGTTTACATACATTGTCTCTAGGTTTTTTGTTTGGTAACCCATGTGAATCAAACTCAGTTGTTTTGTAACATTTCTACTTCTCAACTATTTGGAAAGGGTTATGGTTTTTCCATGTAGACACCTTGTCCCTCAACTGTGGTCTTGACCGTTGCTCGAGGTACTTGTTCTTCCTATCTTCTGGATTCAAAGCCCCATGAGTCCTCTGATTCTTAGCTGCTCAGCACATCCCATTTCTCTTTAATCTTCTTTTGGCGTAGGGCTCAGTATTACACACATTAGAGTAGGTTACTAGTGCAGTCTTAACTGGTATGGAAAGAAATGGTTTTTGTTTTTTCCTAGTGACTAAACTATGTTAGACCAAGATTGTGAAAGGCTGTTTTGGTGACCATATCAAACTGTCTCCCACTGTCCAGTTCCATTAAATATACTTAAATTGTACTTGTAATCTATTATTACTTGACATTTATTGAAATCCTGATAGTCCAAAGAAAACTGGGTAGAATTTGAGTACCTAATAATGGAAAATGCAAGTACTAAATTCATTTCCCCTGAAGCGCTTTAATGTGTTTTGATCAGTTGAACTTGTTAAATATATGAGCCTGTGTTTTATACAGCTAATGGTATTTTGGATCTCCTTTTGATATGTGTTGGTTTCACATCTATCCAAACATCTGGTTGAGGATATTTAAACCACAATGGATTTTCTATCAGCATACTTTAAAAGTAAGCAACTGCAGCTAAACATTATGAAGTCTCCTATACTATAAACCAAGAAGCAATTTAGTTGGCAACTGTAAAGTGGAATGTGGAATGAAAATGAAATGAGATAAATTTCCTCTAGAGGCAGTCCACATTGTACACCCTAAAGGGATGAATGCTGATATTGTACATAAAATGTGCTTTTATAAAAGTTTGGAATTTCCAAATATTTATCATGGCAGTGTTTTATACTTAAATCACATAATGAATATAGTGTCATTTTTCCTTTTAGTTCTCTTAAGCTGTAGTTTGAACTACTAAGTGATGAGACCTTGAAACTTCAGCTAAATCCTTCTTTGATATTCTAAGCCTATATTCTACTTTGGTTATAGTGGGGTTGTTCAGATTATTCCATGCCATTATAAACATAGTAACAGTTGAAATATTTTAAAATATTTGTTTTAATTTGAACTGGTATCACTCTTAAATAAATCAAAGTGCCATTTCAAAAACTAAGTTTTTATACTACTGTAATTAAGACTGAGAAGGGTTTTTCTGTTTTTGTTGTTCCAATTTGTGATTGGAGTCCTAGAGAGCAATGTAAAATAGGTTATTTTATAAGCGTATGAGTATTCGAAATCTATTCCTGTTTATTCAGATTGAATGTTACTTTGAATATTTAAGAGATTTGTTGATATTTAGCATTTACATCATAAAGAGTATTTTCTGTTTTTGTTAGTTGCTAATATGTTAAAAACAGTGGTAAATAACTTTGTTTATAACTCTCACATGAATAGATTAATCTCAGTTTTGCAAATACTTATTTTTTCTAAGTGTAGGAATTTCCTATATTTGTTTCCTACTTATTGCCAGCAGATTTGGGACCAGATACTTCCTTAGCTGACTACAATACTTTTTGTGTGTGGAGATTTGAATTAATTATTTTGTTCTTGTATATTGTAGATTAGATTATTGTAGACTAGATTATTTGGGCCAAGTTATCTCTGGAAAATAGCTCAAAGTGCAGGCTATACAATCCTTTAAAATTGCTTTAAAATATCTGAAGAACGAACAAATAATGAGCCATTATTAGATATTTATGGGAAAGTTGGAGAGGTTGTCACATCTTCAGGCTGTTTTGATCTGAGCACATGTGCCAATCTGACAAGCCAGAACTTCATTTTTGATGGTCCTGTTTGATGAAAGGGACAAAAATCAAAGAATTACATTTTTAGGTTTAAGGTGAATTATGTTTGAATCTCCATAGGAAAACTGCCTTGGTACTGAGCAGAGTTAGGGCAGAGAAGAATTCCCGAGATGGTTCACCCACATGGAAGCCCTCAAGCATTTGGAATCCGAATGCATATTGCTAGGGTAGTCCAGAAACCTTTAAGCACAGGATTTAGTTTTAGGAGTTCAGGAGCTTGTAGAACACTAGATTCCTGACAAGAGCTAATAAAATTAGTCTCTGGAGGGAATTACCACAAATAGGACCTAAGAGTAATTTTTCAAAGGCAATGAGAGCACAGAGTAAAAAATGACCAGGCATTTAAGGAAAAAGTGGTTCTGACAAGAGTACTTTTTTTTTTTAAACATCTCGTCTTCTGCTTTTATGTTCTGTTTGTTTTTCCTTCACCTTCTCTTTATTTTCACTCTATGTCTTTCTTTAGTTTTGTAGTTGTTTGGTGTATTTTTAAATCATTATCTTCTGATTTGTGACGTAAAAGCAAGTTTTTCATTCCCAGTGCTATTGCTGTGGTCAAGTCCTTATCTCACAAATGGGCTGTTGTTACAGCCTGTGAGTTAACCTTATTTTCCCCGATTCAGTAGTAAATCAGGTTTAGGCTAATTAAGTTGTTTTTCCTAATTCTTTGGTAATTTCTATGAAAATTCCTAAGCATGACACTTGGTTTCCCTGTGATCTGGCCTGAAAGGGTTAAAACATTGTAAACTAGGAAAAAAGTTGAGAATATTTATTCATGCGATTCATTTCCATACTAGGTCACTGTATCATTAATCTTTAAGTTGTGTGAAGAATGAGAATTCTTTTGTTTGGCTTTAGTATCATCACTGGCATTTTATATGGTGGTTTTTACATAAGGGGTACCTAATAAATACTTGTTGAGTGAACTAATGATTAAGAGAAAGCAGATACTGGTTTTCAGTCAACTGTGTTCCGTGGTACACATTGCCTGTCTCAGTGAGGAAGAAGGACTTGCTGTGCCATTCTGCGGGTGCACTGGGTGTTGTCCTTTAGGCTTCAGTGTGCCACCAGTGCCTTAGATTTGTGCATCTTGTTGGAGCTATTTCCACTCACATAGTCATCGGATAAAGGGAAAGAGTGTTGCTGACCTAAACCTTACTTAGGGACAGACATGAGACCTATGTTTTCTTCTCTTGCCCGGTGTCATTTCCCTGCTCTGGCTCAAATAAATTTGTGATCAGAAATGACCAGTTATTTCTGTGTGATATTTCTGGAGCCAGTAATTATATCCTCTACTTTAGATAAATATATCAAAATAGTATACAATAATGCCAGTAAGAAATAGTCAACCTTGAGTGTAGATACTTCAATCTAAAACTTTTCTAAAACTTAAAACTTCTTTCATGCTGATAATATTTAAGAACAGAGAAGCACAGTGTGTTAGGTTTCAGGATAATTAAAAATTCAAGACTGACTTTACAATTCTGTGGGAGAAAAAGGGGACTCAGGGAATCCCAGTGTGGTTGTAGTTGATTTATTGATAGTTCAATTAGCATAATTTATGAAGTACTTACTGTTTTTAGGCAGTGAGGGTAAATGTAGCTATCTGTCCTTATATTTGAAAGGTGAAAATCATAAAAGAAATGCAAATTCAGCTCTTCTGTTGGAAATTTCTTAATGACAGTATTTCCAATGAGATTATTTTTCCAATGTTGTGCCAACTTCTTGTCCTATAGATTATTATCACCACTGGTTGTGTGTTACATTTGCTTTTTTTTTTTTTTTGCGCAATCAAACTCAGGACCCCGCACTTGCCAGGCAGGCGCTTATGCCACTGAGCCGGCCTGTGTGTTACATTTGCAACACCACATTCTTTAACTCACAGAAATAACTATAATTAGCATGACAGGAAGAAGGTAAGAGTGCTCACACTTTCCATATGAAGAGAACATTTTTAATTAATTCAGACAGATTTGTGAGGACTAGCTGTGGCTTTGTGAAGTGTGCTTTTAGTCAAAGATTGAATCCTCACATCTTTTCTTAGGATTCTAACCTGTCCTGTCTGAACTCCCTAGAATCCCCTAAATTGGTTCATTCCTGGTGACTGCACCAGTGGTGTGTGAAGGACACCGCCAAACATGTTCCTATAGTGGGAATAGAAAGGCCTCTGTGAGGCCAGGGCACTAAAACCCTCATAAATTACATCTGTGTTAATAATACTTTAGTATTTTTGCTCAACATTTCAACAAGTTTTTTATGTTAATATTTTATTTGGAGCAATACTGTGATTTTCCAAGTGATTTCTCTTATGGAAACTCTTGAGTCTATGAAGGACACAGACAAATATTTCAGAGCCTATTTTTATTGCTCTAGACAGCAGCAAACACATGGCAACAATAATGTACTAAAAGGAAAACCATTATAGGTGGCTCAAACATTCTTTGTCAAAATCCTTTTTTTATAATCTGGGCCATAAAGGCCCTGGAAATGCATACTGCCGCCTCTTCATTGTGTTATTCTCTGCCAGCACACAACCCAGAAGGGAAATAAAACGCATTTAACTGATGTGCACAGGCAGAATAAAGTCTATCAACAACTTTTTGTAAAATGTCTATTATATGAATTGAAAGTATATAAATGCTGGGAAGCAGCCCTCTCACTACGGAAGCAGCTGAAGTCCCCGAGGTAGCCAGGGAGCTGCAGCTTCAGGGAGGACCTGTAGCAGGCTGCTTCCTCTTGGTGGGTTCTTCTCTCCTGACCTGAATGGGGCTGCTGTCTTGCTAGTGTGGCTTGACAGTTCTGGATCTTAACTGAGTATCTGTGTTGTATTAAAGTGATGCCGGCCCAGGACATATGGACCATATGTTTCTGCTGTGTGACACCAGATGTTGCTTTGAATTGTGTCTTAGAACAAAAAAAGTGTTGCTGTTAGTAGAGGAATGGGAAGAGGAGAGGATATTCAGGTGGGCTGTCAGAGATTCTGTCAGCTAATATGGGTGTGGTCATGGCACACAGGAAAAGTCACTGCCTCAAGGCCAGGTTGCTGGGCAGATAGGACAACAGAGACTGGTCTAGAATGTTAGTGGAGTGTTATTCTAGATATCATCTCTGGAAAGAAAGGAGTGTGTCTTTGGGATAACATTCATTTTCATAGAGGCTTTACTCCACAAAGCCTGTGGAGTAAAATGGCCCCAGTGTCAGCGGTTACACTGATCTCTCACTCTGGCCACTCTATGTTGAGCATTGCATACACACATTTAATACTTGTCTTCAATCTCTATTATGTTCCACATTTTATTGGTGAAGAGACAAGCTCAGAGAGGCTTTGTGTATTAAGGACACAGAATTAGTAAATTAGGGAGGAGCCTGGATTTAAATACAACTTCCACTCTAAAAATGTCTAAATTTTGTAATTTTTGCATCTTTTGATGAGATTGACTTGTGAAAAAGTAGGAAAAGGTAGAATGAACATATGATTTCTAAAAATTTTGGAAGATGTGTAGCAGTTAATTGAAGAATAGTGTTGTTAGTTTAAGATGAAACATTAGAGTTACCCGACTCAGTGAGAAGCCAAGTTTGATTGATATGCCAAGCTGCAAGCTTAAATAACTGCACTCTTTCTTGGCTGCTTGTAGGGCTGGTTCACACAATTGGGAGCTCCTGAGTACTGGTTCAGATCTGAAGCAACAAATGGAGAGTTGGAGAGGAATCGTTCCCACTGAACAGGTTCTCAGAGGCACAGAAGTGCCTGTAGACTCTCCTCAGAGCAATATGACCTTTGAAGATGTGGCTGTGTACTTCATCTGGGAGCAGTAGAGCTCCTTGATGCTGCTCAGAAACTGCTAGTGGTGAGGTGGTATTACAGGGCCTTCACTTGTGATCGCGCTAGGTTATTGGAACCACCTTCTGAGTAGAATGTTTCTGTAGAGGGGTCACAGCTGACCGTGGCTTCCAGCACTTGGCTGTGTGCTTCACCTGGGAGCAACTGGAACTGACCTGGAAGACCCTGTACCAGGAGATGGTTCTGGAAGCCTGCGGGCACCTGGTCCCAGGGTATTCTGTTCCCAGAACCGGAGTGACCTAACACCTGAAGAATGAGCATCCTGCAGTTCCTGTTCAAATGAAAAACCTCAGATCTTCACTGCATTTATCACTGCAGACATTTCACTGGAGATTACTTCTTATCCTTAAATGGAATTTCCGTGGATGATGATTACAGTTTATACAAGTTAATTTCCCATAAATTTCTTATTTTTGGCCTACAAGAAAAAAGAAAGCTACAGGTGGTTTGGGGAATGGTGGTGAGAGAATAATAAAAGTAGTGTGACCCATATAACAGATACCTGGTGAGAAGGACACAAAGGTGAGAGAAAAAGACAGTCTCTGGGGGTGAGATGGGCTTATTGTAAAGGTCTCTAAGCTATACCTTCAAAGATTTAAAGGTTCCATGACATTGGATAAACATGGTTATAGAAGGGGCATACTCTTCTAAATGGGACAGTGTTCAGGGTATTTTCCCAGGCTTCATTTAATTTGCCTAATAAAAACTGATATAACCTTGAAAAGTAGGTTTGCTAAATTTTGTAGTGACTGCTAAGCCTGGTGGTGGTTCTATGTGACTAATTGCAAGGCTCGTTCCTTCATTCTGGTAGTGTTAGGAAGTTTCTGATGCAGGGGTTGGCCCTCTATGGTATGCTCAAACTGTATGTAACCAACCCTTTTACTTTTGGAAAGCTGAATTCAAGAATTTTATCTGGATTATTTTATTATAGCTACTTGCTGCAAAATGAAGGATAATTGGCTAACCTAGGATCTGGGAGCTATTTTATAGATTGGAAAATTGGATCTCCATCAGCCACTTGAATAAATAAGCAGCTTCTCAAATGTGAGCCCAACCAGTTGATACAAAAAGAGTGTACTTTGGGGTTACCTCGTGATCATTAGCTTAACGTAGTCTATATGATTTAGAAAATCTTCCATCTCTCAAAACTCAGAAACTGAGAAACATACGTGCTGCTATATTCTAGGCATTTTATATGAAAAGTATCTGTGAGGGCGAAAGAAAAGGTTAAGCAACATACCAAATGCAACTTTTGTACTGGTACTTGAGAGTGTAGCCAGGAAGGTAAGTTACTGACATTTATCAAAAATAGGGAGTCTAGCCCCCCCTTTTTTGCATGTAGAGAACATCTGATGAAATGTTACTTTGGTTTTCTCTCTCCAGTATTGTCCTTGAGACATATAATCATGACTGGCTGACTTATGAATCATTATATTTTTAATATTGTTTATTTTAGTTTGCTGCGTCTTTCTATTCAAGTCATAGTAATTTCTGTTAATGTAGGAGGTTGGAATGCCTACCCCCCAATTAAGTGGAATATTTTGGTAAAAATAGACCTCCACTTGAATATATCTGTCAGAAATCAATAGCAAATGATAAATATACTGTAATTTTAAAATTACTTGATGATGGACTTGCCCCATAAACTGTAGTTACTTTAAGAATGCTCAAACAACATGAAGACTTGGGTGAAATGGGAGACTTGATTGTATAGTCAAAGCAAAATTAGCTTTCTGGGGGCCTAGGCATGACTTTCAACTCCTAACTGTCTAGAAGGTGTTTGGCCTAGTCTTTCAAAGCAGTTAAAATTAACCAAGTTGTTAGAAGAATTATGTGGTTAATATTCTTAATGAGTATTTCAGTTGCAATGAATCTGATTTGATTCTTCCTTTCTAAATAGCTGTTTTGGATCTAATTGTTAGAATAATTCAAGATATTTCCATGGTTTTTATTTTTTTAGGGCTGCTGTAGGTTGAAGAATTACAGATTCCATGATAATGCTAGCTTAGATGGAGGATTTTCCATTGTCTTGGATGATCTGGACCAAGTTTAGGCTCAAGCTATCTGGTTGGAATTATAAGAGGGTATGGTGGATTAACTAATGGTCAACATGGACCATCCAGCTGGACTTAGCGTGGTGCTGAGTGTGGAAAGTCCACCTGAGAGTTGTTACCAATAATATAAATAGAGAACTAGAGGGGAAGATGGTAGGCTATTGATTCTTCTGGAGAAGCTTGTCACACTGTCTTCCTGATATAAACTCGACTATTCTCATCATCGGAGAATCTCAGGTCCTTGCTGTTGCTAAGGATGACTGTGGTTCTTTCTTGGGCGAAATCTGTTCCTTACTCTGAGCGTCACTTCCTGGCTCCATTGCAGATCCTTTATCCTGCTGGTGCAGACTTTCTAGCTTCCACCACTGACCTTTGGGCTTTCCCAGTGCAGATCCTTGGTACAGACTTGCATGAGACTTTGCCATGTGCCCTAGGCCTCCAACTGGACTTGTGGAGGACATTGCCATGGGCCCTAGGTCTTCAGCTGGGCTCAAGCAGGACATTGCTGTGTGATCCAGGCCTTCAGCTAAATTCTTTGGGTCTCTAGTGCATGGACAGATCGACACACTTCCGCATTTGGCCTTTGGGCGAATACTATAAAACAATCCTATAAATCACATGTCCTGTATTAAATCTTTTCTCTTATAAACCCTGACCACAACAAGGTAGTATTATCTAAGAAGATGGAGGCTATTTACCACGTGTCTGACACTGTCTCAAAGTCTTTATGGGTTAAAGGTCTCTCATGTTAAATTGATTGGAATCCAAAATGTCTGGAGTACCTGCTTCTAATCCCACTATCTGTTTTTATCCTTGGATTTCGGATGCGTCTGAGTGATTTGGCGAAATTGCTTAAATTATATTAAGTAGTCTGAAAATTTTGGGAATACCTTCCCTCTTTGTTTTATAAATAAGTTGGGTCTTTAAAAAACAAGAATTAATTTCTTGGAAGGGGATAAAAAGGAAATAAGATATGTGATGTATATTTACTAACTCCCTACAATGAATGTAATCATTATGCTCTACAAACATGTACTAACTAAAAAAGAGAAAATTACTTCTTAGAGGGTTGGGAATATAGTTAGTGGTAGAGAACTTAACTAACATTAAGGCCAGCTTCAAATCCCCAGTACCATCACAAAACAAAACAAAACAAAAACCTTTTTATAAAAGTTGATTAGGTTGGGGTCCTTGCTAGTAACACAGTATATAATTGGGAGGTCTTTTATCCATATTGCATGGTTCAGTATTTTTTACTTGTCCAGTAAAGATGTTGTGTGAGATCAATGTTACAGTAAGGATTGCATTATTTAAAGCTTTTCAATATGTGTGCATTGAAAAAAAGTTTTGGTAAAATAGTGTGTAGGCTTAGAATGTTTAAAATATTTTTATAAAATGTCATTTGCTAGCTGATGTCAGTAGCTATAGTGCCTCTGAGTTTGATAAACAGTGGCTTAGATGTTGTAAGATGATGCTTTCCATTTAGGATTTAAAATGCAGGATTAAGATTTAGTTTTACTATTTTTGCCCTAAAAGTGCAAGTGAAGTTTTTAGTGATGGACAGCTGCAGTCCTCCTTGCATTGTGCACAGGTGGTGACAGAGCCTGTGCCCTGAGATCCAGGGGGAAGGATGGGTGGTGGATGGCTGTAGTGCCAGCCCAAGCAGCCACCCTGGCCAGCAGTGGCACTCAGCTTCATGTTGCCTTCCGCAGACTGTGCCCCATGATGGCGGCCCCTCGTTCAAGCTAAAGTCACCAGAACTTGGAAGGCAAGACTAGGATAACATGTGGACCAGGGAAAGTAG
Organism: Dolichotis patagonum; assembly: GCA_004027295.1. Lineage (NCBI taxonomy): Eukaryota > Metazoa > Chordata > Mammalia > Rodentia > Caviidae > Dolichotis > Dolichotis patagonum. Next base: position 108,252 of record PVJX010000658.1, read on the forward strand.
AGGCAGATATCATGTACAGTTGTGCTGTCTCACTTTCCCTGATGTTGAAAAAATATTGGATGCATATGAGGGGAGTGGCTAAAGGATGAATGTATGGTTGATGCTAATCCATTTGAGAGGTTCTTGGGTAGTACATAGGTTTTTCTGTGTGTGTGTGTGTGTGTGTGTGTGTGTGTGTGTAGTGTGAAGTCAGGAACACATTGTACCATGTGCCTTTTGACCACATTACTTTTCTTCATCTTCAGTGTTGTTGCTGTGCCTGTAAATTTTCATAGGTCGCATGAGCAGTAGAAATGGTTTTCCATTGTATAAAACAATGAGGTTATTTCCTTTTGTGGCCAGATCTCCTAAGTTTGTGTCGGTGGTGATGTGTGCTGGGTTTTGGGTTAGTATCACCATAGTTTACTCAACTGAATTGCTCCTGGGAGTGAGATCCTTTTGCTTTGGGTGGTCTTGGGGAGTCTACCTTTGTGGATATGGAGATACCATTTTGCTTGGGGCAGGAGAGGGAAGGTTTCTGCCACAAGCTCATCAGTTCTGGACTTCTAAGGCCAGCACTAGAACAAGCAGAAGTGATGGGAGTGTTTCATAGTGAAGATCCTCTGGAAAAGAGAAAGGGTAGAGGGGCTCGTTCCATTGCACACTGTGAGGAGTCCTGGCAGAGCAGTGGGTAAGCCCTTGCAGCAAGGACTGCCCCTGCCTTTCAGGAGTGTAGTTGGCCTTGATGCCAAAAGGCCTGTGAGATGCCAGGCAAGAGGTGGCCTGTGCAGGTCTCCTGTGGTCCTTTCTATGTCTTCTGGGCATCTCAGGGAGAGAGGGTGGGGCCTTGTGCCCAGCTGCACGGAGTGAGCACAGAGCTGGCACCGGACAGAGCTTCACTAGTGTGCACGTTGCGGGGCAGCCAGCCTTTGTGGGGTCCTGGGGAACATCCATCTACCCTCAGTCTTTATCTTTGTGTTCCACAGAAGTCTTAATTTTACTATTATCTTTTTCTTTCTTCGGAAGTTTAAAAAATAGTATGTGGGTATCTCACTCAGACTGATATCCTAGATGACTAACACTTTATAAACAAAGCCTTCTTATAGATACTGAAATAGTTTCTGTGAGACTACTGTATAGCCCTGTTATGTAGGAGAGTATTATCTCAGTTCTACGTAACATTAAGGCATTTTTTAGTTATTTGGTTGAACCATATGAAATTGCCATTTTGTAGTCCCCAAATAGTGAAATATCAATAGTTTTAGAGTGTCCAACCTAGTAAGTTACCAGATCAAATACCCTGTAAGTGGTGGAGTGGCTTTTTGATCTGGCTGTGTGACCCCAACGCCAATCCTCACTTTCCCACTGTTTTCTAGAGCTTTCTCTGTGCGATTTCCTCCTATTTAAGAAACTGTGTGGATAGTATATACTAAATAAAAGATCCTATCCCATCATGAGAGCACATTCTAGATTGGCAAGAGAAAAACAAGAAAGTGAAGCTCAAATGGTGTTTGGTTGTTCATATAAAATGAATATGCACATGTTGGGGAGTTATGAACGATTTCCAATAGAAGGGTCATTTCACTGTTTTCGTAGGATTATTTCTCCATTTACTTACTGAAGGTGGTATTTGAAAATTGTATTTACTGAAAATGCATAGGTTTGAACTCTGAAGTACGGTTTGACAAACAGCAGTTAAAAAGCAGTCGTTTAAGCAGAAAGTCCCATGCTACACACTGAGTAGGTTTCTTTCCTACACATCTGTTGGGATTTCTTTTGTCTGCAGGCTAAAACATTGTCCTTGCAGGATGCCCTGATGGTGAAGAGTAACTAGATATGTTTAGAGAAGGCGCCTCCCTGGCCCGTTGCTTGATGACTCTGAACAAGTTAGCAGGAGTCGTGGCAGGTGGGGGCTGTGTTAATTTTCCTGGAGCATTGACTGTCTAATCTAAACATTCCAGTGTTGAAAACAAAACCGTTAGTTGGTGTTTCTAGGGAAGGGTCATCAAGCCACAGATAGATAAAAAGAATGTCTGCAAAAGGAAAGCAGTATCTGAACCTGAGATAGAAAACCTTAGCACGCTCATCTAAACAGAAATTCACTGATGTGTTTGTGATTTTACCAGCTACAATGATTTCAAATATTGAAATGACAGCTGGAAAGGAAGGTAGAGTTCAGATTAGAGACAGTGAATAACAAAGTGAAAATGTTGTTATTCTAGTGGCGTACAGATACTTCATTGTGTTTGCCTCTGCTACATCCAGATGAAATGATCTTGAAAGAGCAATGCTTGTTGTTCTTGGCATTTATTGATTTTGTTCCATGCGGTGTGAAGGATCTACCGCTTCTCCTAAAATGATGAAATTGAAAGAAGATTGATTTTGGATGACTTCCAGTGTCTTTCCTTAAACCTCAGTTTGCAGAAATTGGTCACTCAAAAAATAAAACCATAATCTACTCCCTGCTGCTATGAAACCAGAATTTATAGGTCACTCTCCTAATATCTTAGAGGACTGGAACTTTCTGCAAATTTTGGAGCAATATTAGTCCTAGTTTTGATTGGTTCTATTTTTGAACAATGGTTGAGTAATCTCAGATACTCTGAAACTCTGTAGATGCCTTACATATCTTGAAATGAGTTCTAAAGAATGTCTTGAAACCTTGAAGAGCTATGGTATTGAGCACTTAGAGTAGAAGAGACTTCTTGATGCCCTAGATTTTGAACATTGTAAGGAACTTAAATTGTAGAAACAAAATAATTTACCTTTAAAATAAATAATTTCTAATTTAAAATAATGAATCTATATGATTTTAAATGAATGGCTGAGCCATGAGATTCCTTGTTGTGTAAAGGAAAACTCTAGTGTCTGAAACATGGAAGGAATCTATGGCTGAGTGCACACAGCAGACACACATGCACGCACATTCATCCTTGGCATGAACTTTCTTTCTAATGAGTTGATTTCTTCACCATAGAGTATTCCTGTATAGTTGACAGAAGGATTTGCCATTAATTATTCCTGTTTTTCCTTTGCAGTCTTACAGTAGCACCTGCATGCTAGTGAAAACAGGACCTGGGTGTGTCAGGTGCATTGCCCAGTATCACATAAACATAGCTTTCCATTGGAGTGCCTTTCAGTCAGGCTTTACCATCTCTGACTACCTCTCAGAAGTTTTAAATATGGCCATATGTGTGGCTGAATGGAAATTTGGACTTTGAGGTGTTAGAATTTTAATTCTTTTTAAATGTTAACTGGGTAAAAAATCAGAATTATAACCCTCAACTCCTCCATTGCAATCAAATATAAATGTCTGTGTTTTAATTCTATTTAAATGCCATATGCCCTTGTTTTACATAGTGGTTTCAGGCTTTGGTTTGATTGTTGAGGAATAATTAATGCTTATTCCTTTCTAGAGATGGAGCTAGTATCCTGTATGTACTTGTTGCTCTTTCACTCATTCAGCATGTAAGTATGTTTCTATGAAGTATGAGGTAGCTGTTGGAATGTGTCTGAAACAAGGGCATGTCTTTCCAGTGAGAGCAAGAGTGAGGAAACACTGCTCCAGGGAGACACTAGCGTATGTGTACCGGCCTCTCAGGGTCCTTACGAAATTTTAGGGAGATCCTGAACCATGTACCATGACAACCTCCCCCTTTCCCGGAAAGAGCAGTAGTAGGCCAAGCGCTGAGGAGGTTGCGCCCTTCCAAAGTCAGCTGGAACGAAGCCGGCCTCACTTTCCCGAAAGCTGCTGAGGCAGGACCACCTCTTTCTTTCTCCCCATGCCAGCTTTATGGACCAGCCCACGCCTCCACTTCAGTGTCAGGACCAGAATGGGATGAAGCTGGGGCGTGGGCAGGAAAAAGGCGGGAAGAAATTGGGAATCAGGGCTATGGAAGGGCCATGTGGGCTCCTGGGTACAGGGAAAAGCAGTCTTTCTCTTCACATGGACACAGTCTGTCAGCCAGTTCCAGAGAGGAAAATATTGGCATAGTATCCAGGAAAGACAAACTTGGGTCAGGTGTGAGTGGAGCGTTAGAAGGTATTTTCCCTTCATCTCTCTCTCCTCTTCCTCCCTCTGCTCCCCTCCATGACGATGACTTTTAAGCCTTTTCTTAGTCTTATTTCTTATTCTCACTTCCAATATACATTTACTAATCTCAACACATTGAAAAATATTGTTCCACTTACATGTATACCATTATGATTACAAACTGGTAAGTTTAAGTTTTTAAAATCTACAACGCTAAAGCAGTTTTCAAAGACAGAATTGCCTTTCATATCTTATGTTATGTGGAAACATAATTTGTGACAGCATCTATTCTTCAGGTGATGGAAAATGTGTTTTCTATTCTTTGTAGTTAGAAAACTATTTTATTAGATGCCATTTGTTGATGTTTTAAATTTCTGAGAAATCTTTTCCATGTGGTCTATAATTAATTATTCATTCTTGGTATCTCTTTATAAGTCTGTTTATATAACTCAATATAACTCAATTTTGTTTGTCATCTAACTATACTATTCTATACTATACTATACTATACTATACTATACTATACTATACTATACTATACTATACTACACTATACTATACTAACCTAACTATGGCTATACTAACATCTGTTAATTCATGAGTATTTTTACCAGTAATGTTAGAATATTTACAAGATTTATTTATTGTTGTTCTTTTTAACTGCTTGGCATACTTCAAATCTTCAAACAGCTTTCCTGGCTTGTACTCTTAGCACATTTGACATACAACAAAAGTGACTTTTGTCTTGTTGTGGAAATGGGGCAAATTGTTTGACAGAATGACAGGTGGGATATTATTTAGGGCTGCTAAGACATTGGGTTCACAGTGCTTTGTTCTGGCTAGATTGTGTTTTGACTTGCATGTCCTAAACAGCCATTGTGGCATGTACATCCTTTACTGAGCTTGGAGCATGACTGCAAGGATGGGCCTCATATAGTTCTTTACTACAATGTTGACACTTTCATAAGTATTTTACATATTTATACTATCATATTTTGATTTTCCTATTAACATTATAGATAGCATTTATTGTGTTTTGGTTTTGTTTGATTTTATGACATTCCCTATTATAAGAAGCATAACCAGTTTACAATGAGTTTACAATGGTGAATTTTGTGCTTTTTGATTTGTTGCCCTTTTAAGAATGGAATGATTGTTTTGGCTTGTATTTATTTGCAAATTAAAAAGATATAACAAACCTATACTACTCCAGGTAAATGAATTTAAGAAGTCAAAGCTCTTTCTTTTGCTTATAGGGTATTGTTAATATGTATAACCATAAGAAGTGATGAAAAATTTAGGCAGATCTCAATTTTGAGGTATATTAAAATATTTCACAAGGGTAGTGGTTTATCCTTCTTTCTTCCTCCTAACAAGAAGATATCTATTCCATATCTTATAAATTCCATGCAGTGTATCATATATAGGGGAGGTAGCTGTGATGCAGATAGAATCTCTGACCTCTGGGCTTGGATGTCACAGGTTGTATCCATGGCTCATTAGGGCAATTGCTGTGTTTATAAGATCTGATTAAAAATAAATTCTACAGCAAACTGGCAATAATCATATATGCAGTAGTGGTAGAGTGAAGTCCTGGGTTCAAACCCTGGTGGTACCAACACACACACACACACACACACACACACACACACACACACTGCAGTTGCGAGCCCAGTGCTTTGTGAATGACATCTTCAACTCCTACTTGTAAGAAGACACTATTCATACCCTCACTTACAGGTAACTGAATTAAGACTCAGAAAGATGGATTAGTTTCCCCCAATTCACAGACCTGCTGGGAATGTTAAAACTCCAGGCTATTATATGTTGCCTGTTGAGTTTTTTATTATGACTCGTGGTCTGGCCTTTGAATAGTGTTGTTGACTTGTTTTTAAGATGAAATCAAAGCATTGCCATTTAAAACTTAGTGATTTGGATCCTTAACAGGAAATTGTTATTTCTGATACTTGATTTTGCCGCTTTAAAGAAACAGAGGAAAAATGATTGGTCTTACATTTTTACCAGTCCCATATTTTGAATGCAGACAATGCATACAGTCACTGAAGCAAGAGGATTTGTTTGCTTGCTTGCTTGCTTGCTTGCTTTTGCTTTTTGCATTTTGAGACAAGGTCTAGCTGTATAGTCTAGGCTGGCCTTGAACTTGCTATGTAAACCTGGCTGCCTCTGAACTACTTACCATCCTCTGGCCTCAGCCTTCCCAGTGCTGGGATCACCAGTTTATACTACTTTTCCTTCTGGTACAGGAGGATTTTTTTATTGTTTTAATGTAAAGTGATAATGTATTTACTGTAGTTCTTGGGAACTTTATAAGTATGTCTGGCAGTCCAGGTGACTCTTTAAGTGTATAGAATCCTTCTTAATATTTTTTCATACTAAGCAGCAAATAATCTAGGTCAGCAATTTAGAATAATACCTAATGTATATATACTTTTTTTTTTTTTTTTTTTGGTACTGGGGATCGAACTCATGACCTCATGTTTGCCAGGCAGGCACTTAAGCCACTGAGCTAAACCCCCAGCCCTATACTTTTGTTTTTTAATTAGGTCTACTCATATAATTCTACTAAGTTTCCTAACATATACTTACATTTGGCCTCTTGTATTTCTGAGTTTTACATCTGTGGATTCAACTGAGGATAGAAAATATTTGAAAGAAATAAGTTCCATGTGTATTAAAATGCACAGGCTTGTTGTCACTATCCCTAAATAACACGTATAACAATTATTGATGTAGCATTTACTTTGTATTAGGTATTATATATCATGTAGAGATGATTTAAATAATGAGGTATGATTGAAAAATGTGGTAGATGTTTAAAAGAGTTTGCTATGAATCCTTCATAAAATACCCCTTCTTGCTTTGAACACTCTTATCCTGTCATTCTCATCATTTTCTGAAGCACTTCTGAAAGTTCTCTTTCCTGGGTGTTTTTATTTGTGATGATGTGGAGGTCTCAATGTCCTGAATTGGCTGAAAATGTTCTTTTCTGGTTATTTTGACTTTGGGGAAGAGTCAGAAGTTGCTGAAAAGCCTGCCTTCCTGGTGGATGGCACTCAGCAGCAGTATTCACTGTATTTTTTATCTCACCTCATAAAGCCCCAAAAGAGGACTTTAAGAGTGCATCAGGAAGTGGCAGGAATAATGGGGTAAGTGTGTCTAATGTGAGTAGGAGTATTTTGAGGGAGATAAATGGTGATGTGTCTTTTACTGTAAAAACTTTTAAAACTTTAAACATTTGCTGTATCTTTTAATCATAGGAAGATGTGGGAAGATTATTTGCAAATGTTACATTTTATATAAGGGACTTGATGATCCAAGGGTTTTGTTATCCAAGGGCTTCGGGAATCCATCCCCCATGGTTGCTGAGGGATGCTTATATGTGTACTGAGAAGGGCGACCCATACACCTTGCAGACCTCCCTGGGTGCCACCTCCTGCATGAGGCAGATGTTCCTCTTGAGCCCCTTGGAAGCTTCCCCTCCTGTGACCACAGATGATAAATTGCTCCAGGGCCATTGCTGGCAGTGCTTTCTCTGGTTTCTTATGCTGATCTATGCATAATTGTGGTCAAGCAAATATTGAGTGAATGATTAACATATAGCTCTCAATTTATTCAGCTGCCAAATTCATAGCACTAGGAAGTAACCCAAGCCAAGTACCTTACAGTGGCTTAGGATTTCAGGTTTTAATGTCAAAATTCATAGCTACACAAACTTCTGAAAGCTTTTACTATATTGTATAGATAAAGCTTGACTAATGAGATAAACTTTAAATCAACACATATTTTTTCCTCTGTCCTGTTGTTCCTTTTATATTTGGGGCTGACTGAGCATTTGTAGTAATCATCCCAGCAGAGGTTTCAAACCGAGAGGCATATGAACCACTTAGGATCATTAGTATTGATCAGTATATAAAGTCACTTTCATTCTCCAGAGTAGCATACCACATTTGAGGATAGAGTTTGTAGGAAACAGCCATTCTACAGAAAAACAAAACCAAAAAGTTTTTTCCAAAGTACCACTGCTTATTCCATGGCCTCTCTCTGGAAGTTGAAGCTCAGGTTTATGGGTGTGAGTGAGTGAGGCAGGTAGGAAGAACAGTGAATAAGCAGTTGGTTAGTTGGTTAGTTCTGCAGGGGCCTGCAGGACCTGGCTGCACCCTTACTTCCTGTCCTTTGTCCCTCTACCCCAGTCATGTTTGTCTTTGTGCTGACCTGGGGACAGGCTGGCCGGCTCTTGGCTTAGATGTTCTGCATCTGGAGGCCTTTAAAGGCTTTTTCAGAGGTCACCTTCTTAGTGAGGAGGTTGTCTGGTCAAGTCCGTTTTTCCATAGTACTTACCACAACCTAACACACTCTGCACATTTTACTTATGTTGTTTGTTGTCCCTCCTCCACACTAACATATGGGATCCAGTAAGGCCGAAACTTTTGTCTCTAGCGCCTCCTGGAATGGTGGATGTACCCGAGTGGGACTTAGCATGGTGGGGGCCATCTTTAGTTCTCAAGCAATGTTAAGTGAATGGAGGAGGCATCTTCACAGAACACAGAAACTACCTTCATTTTGTTTTATGTGGAGAACAGATAACTTCTTCAGTAAATGGTGCTAGCAAAGTTAGATATGCTTTGCAGCAGAATGAAACTAATTCCTTCCACCTGTACAAGAATCAATTCAAAATGGATCAAAGACATAAATATTACAACCTGAGACTATGAAATTACTACCAAACAAGAACAAAACAAACATAAGGGAAATACTTTGGGTAGGAAATGACTTTTTAGATACAACACCAAAGCATGGACAACAAAAGTAAAAATGGACAAACAGGATTATATCAAACCAAGAATCTTCTAGACAGTAAAGAAAATAATAAATCAACAGAATTAGGAAACAATCTTTGAAATGGAGTAAATCAAGAGATTGATATCCAGAGTATATAAGAAACTCAAAAAGCTGAACACACACACACACACACACACACACAAATTAAAAATGCATTAAAGAAGAAAGCAGTTTTAAAGAACACATACAAATGGCTATCAAGTACATGAAAATATGCTCAATTTCATTTATGAAAGTCTTGCAAATCAAAACCCATTTAGATAGCATCTCACCCAAGTGAGAATGGCTCGAGTCAAAAAGACAAAAAATAATATGCTGGTGAGGATGAAGAGAAAGGAAACGCTCATGTACTGTTGATAGAAATGTAAATTTATACCTCTATAGGAAACAGCATGGAAATTCCTCAAAAAACTAAAAATAGAATTACCATATGACTTAGGCATTCAACTAGTGGTTATACGTCCAAAGGAAATAAAATCGTCATACCAGAAAAGTGCTTGTACTCCCATGTGTATTGCAGCATTATTCATGGTAGCTAAAGTACAGAACCAGTCCAGATGCATGTTAGTAGATCAACCAATAAGGAAAATTTGGTATATTTATACAATGGTATACTATTTAACCATCAAAAAGAAAGAAATCCCATCATTTGCAGCACATGGACGGAGCTGGAGGTCATTTTGTTAAATGAAGTAGACCAGACACAGGAAGACAGATAAAACAGTGGTTCTCATTCCTTCGTGGGAAATAATACTAATACATTAATCTTGAAGATGAATGTAATGGAGTGGTCATTAGAGACTAGGAGAGCAAGAGAAAGGGGTGGGATGAAGTTCACTAAGGCCACCAGCACGTAGTGAAGGAAGGACTGCTGTGTCTTTAACACAGTGGGGCCATTGGTGGCTAACACAACCTGTGATATTTTTCAGAATGACTTGAAGAGTATGCAAAGTCTTGGCACATAAAAATGTTTGAAGAGATAGAAATGCTGATGACCCACATTTGATTAATACATGTTGTATTGAATTACCATAGTGTATTCCTTAAAGATGCACAGATACTATGTTTTGACCAAAAAAAAAGAATAATTTCAAGAACTCATACAAAAGGAGTTGATAATACTATGAAATGGGACCATTTTATAATTATTCTAAGGATCATATTTTCAACCTGCTTCAGTGAAATTTACAGAAAATTGTTCTAGTAAATTGACATATTTTCAAATATGTATAGCTCTCAGTTAAGTTCATAAAGAAATTCTGGACATGATGACACATTTAATGGACATCACTGCCAGCAGCTGAAACTGTAAAACAACTTTAAAATATGTGAATGCCCCCCCCCAATGTGAATGCCTGTCTTCTAGTGAACAAGATGGACTGAGGGTTGGAGGATCTAGGTCTACTTTCCAGGTGCACTTTTGATTTCTAATAGTTCCAAAAGACGGTCTTCTTTTGATCTCTACTTGCTCTTCCAAGCTTAGACTCTGATGGCTTCCTCTCCGTGCACTGCTCCTGGCCTTCGTGTCCCTTTCCGGTGGCCCTTAGTGTGTGGGCATGGAGTCTTAAAGCTCTTCACTGATAATTAAAGATACTCAAGTGTATTCCTTTCCACCTTTAGATACCTTTATTTGGAAGTTCTTCCTGTGTCATAATCTTCCTGCCTTTAACTTTCATCTCAGGAATATGAAAAAAATTTAAGTCTCTCTTCTACTTGCCATTTTACCTGTTATATCATGATAGGTCTGATATGATAAAGAGTTATTATTCTCCCTTACTCCAAGTTAAGTCTCCTTAGGCTTTTACTGGTCCTCTCAGGTGGGATTTTGAGCACATCGGTACCATCCTGATCCCTGCCCTTGAAAATAACTTCAGTCAGGTCAGGCCTTGCTCTTGGCATGGCTCCCTGACTCAGTCCATAAACCAGGTGCCACCTCCAGTCTGCAGCGTGGAGTGGCTGCCTTCCCTCATTGTGGAAACAGCCTCTGTCTGTATATAGTCATGATGCCATTAGGTTCTTAGAGTAGTCAGTGTCACACTGTTGACATATTGAGCGCCAGTTAATTAAAGTCTGTTTTGTTTTCATCCTGCTGCTCTGTTCCTATGCATATGCACCAGCATCATCCTGTACTCATGACACTTCTTGTGTTTGTGTTGTGGGTTTGGTGTTTCATTATCTTCACATAGTCACAGCCCATTAACAGTGGGGACGTGCTCTAAGAGCTGTGCTGCAAAGCATTGTCCTGTGTGAACACTGTAGAATGTGCTCACAAAGGCTGAGGTGGCCTCCATGCCAGTGGGGCTCACCATCGTGACGTGCTGTGGTCCATCGCTGATGGAAACCTCGTTGTGTAGCGCACCACTGTCCTCTTTTTCACACACACTGACTGTAGTGCTAGCCCTTCAGCATCCTTTTTGGGGTCATTATTTCTCCTTCTGACTTACTCACCTCTCATTCTAGTTTTCTGCTACTGAGATGATTGATCTGAGGCGTTGACACAACAATCAAGTAAGCTGAAGCTAGTGGAAGTGCTCTGAACTAGACCCCTGTGAGCCTCTAGCCTTGTGCTGCCCGATATGGCAGCTATCAATGTGTGATGGTTTACACTTAGGTTTTAATTAGTTAAATTTAAAGGAAATTTAAAATCTGGTTCCCCAGCTGTGCCAGCTACATTTTAAGTCCTTAGTAGTTGCACATGGTTATTGGACCGCAGCAGTGGCACAGTACTTCTGTTACTGTAGCAGGCTCTGCTGGACAGCATAGCTCTGGCCAGATGCCAGTCTCTTAGCACTCTGAGACATAAAAACAGTGCAATGGAGCATTTTTTTTGTATCTCTCCATACTGACTCCTTTAGCTTGACTACAGCAGATGGTTAAAATGTCACATTTTATTTGAGGGAATTAGTTTTAATGGAAGAGATATAATTTAATTTGTGTTTCGCAGCAGAACTATGATTTTGGGAGTAGGTGTTAGTGTAATTCCCGATTTCTTGGGAAAACTAGGTAATACAGAAAGACAAATAATTCAACATTCCTGAGATTAAGGTTGGTGAGGTTTTATAGGGATGTATCAGAAAGGAAGTTGGGGGTATGATTAGGTTTCACTTTAAAAATCTAAAAAATCTTTAAGTATGAAGCATGAATTTAGATATCCATCCATTCATTTAGTATTTGCTTTTTTAAAGTTTTCATGAGCACACATTTGCAGTTTGTATGGATGCTTTTTGGTTGAGTTTCTCCTCTGTCCTGGCCCTGGCTGAGCTGTAGACATCTAGAAGATGCTGTCACGGATCTCTCCCACCGCTGCTTGGTTTAGCCGTGGCTGAGAAGACACATCATTACAGTCAGCCACACGCTGTGGTTGAGGTAGGAACAGGGATGGTGTCCCTCAAAGCAAGAACCCTGGCCTGGGAGGGTATTACACAATACCGAATTTCAGTATTTGTCTCTGAGGCAGAAATTTGGCAAAGATGCTGATGTTTCATTAAAAAGCATTTTGTTTCACTTCCCTCATTTTGCTAGGAACTGCTGTATTTCAGTTATCTCACCAGGTATTAAAATTTGATTGTAGTGCTGCATTTATGCAGAAATAAATTCCCTCCCTCAGGATTCCTAAGTGGATAGATAATTTTTTTTAATGGAATGAAGATAACATCATTATACCATCAGAGTACTCTTGGTTATATATAATCGACTTCTTATTCCTGAGTTCAGTCCATGGTTGGTGAATGTAGTGGAGAAAGTATTAGTAGAAAAGTATAAATACCAAAATGAGGTGTATTGGTCTTCTGTGCTGGCCATGCAGCAAACAAGTACTGTACATGCGTTCCAAAGCTGGAGACTGGGATTCGGGCAGATGTGATTACCCTATGGATACTCTGTTTTTCTTTTGCATACACACATACGGTAACATTTAATTTCTAAATTAGACACAAGATGAGATTAGCAACAGTAATTAAATAGAATAATATACTGTAATAAAAGCTATGTGAATTTTTCTCAAAATAGCATGTTATATTGTACTCACTCTCCTCGTGATGAGATGATACAGTGCCATATGATGAGACAAAGTGAGGTGAAAAATACATTCTGATGCAGCAAGAGGCCACTCTGAGGTAGATGTGGTAACTGAGGTGCCCACTGGGTGACTAAGAAGTGGGCAGCGCATACAGCATGAATGCTGTGAATAGAGGGCGAGTTCACGTTCCCTAGAGGGATGCAGAGGGAGGATGAGATTTCATTGTGCCACTCAGATCAGTGTGGAACTTAAAACATATGAACTGTTTATTCTACAATTTTTCATTTCACGTTACAGACCTTAGTTAATTCCTAAAACTGTGACTAAGGGGAAACTATCAAATATATACTTACCTAATTGATTCTAAAAGTACATGTTGCCAGCTCTAAAGTCAGGAGGTGTCACACAAGTACTAGAGTCTTCTGGTTCACGTGACAAGGCGGAATTTTGTCTGTGTGGTAAATAAAATAAGCTAGGTGATTATTTTGGAGCAGCTAGAAAGAAAACTAAGATTGAAACACATTTGCCTTTAAAAGTTAGTCTAATAACCACTATTGTACTGACTGACCTAAGATTTAGTTCATAGATGTGTGTATAATCCTTAGAGTGGGTTCTTTTAAAATAAAATGGCGTGCAAGGTAAAATAAAGAAACACAAAAAGAGGGAGATCCAAGTTAATATTTCCGGAGCACTGGCAAGTTAGTCCTCCGTGGGAACATTGCTCCTGGGAGGCTGAGGAAGGAATGGCTAAGGAGACAACAAAGTAGTTTGACACCCTTCAGGCATGGCTGGGAAATGCAGATGCCTGCAGCATTGTGTCCAGACATGACAGCATGTCGGAAGACAGTGAATGTCCTCTGGTAAACAGTGGACCGGTGACAGGAAAGCGTCCTTGCCATTGGCTTTCAGGCACTTCACTGATGCCCTAGGTGTGGCTCTCTTGGTATTTATCCCGCTCGGAATTTGCTGACTTTTATTTCATGAATTTTAATCAATTGGGGAAACTTGTTTCTTCTGTATTCTTTTGTCCTTTTCTCTGGGATCTAAATTATAGGGATGTTTTAATATTGTTTTATAGGTCCATAAGCTCTCTTCATTCTGCTCAATAATTTTTTACTCCATTTCTTAGATTCTATAATTTCTGTTGCTTTTGTTTTACTAGATCTTTCATTTGTCACCAACAATTTACTGCTATTCCTATTTGCTGCTTAACACAGCCCCTTGTATTTCAATATGTTTCTGTATCTTAGAAATTTTATCTGCTTTTATAACATTTTACTTCTGTGGTAATTTTAAAAAACTTATTATAAGCACATTTTCCTGTGTATCCCTGATCAAGTACAGCAGCTGCTTGAAAATGCCTGCATGAGTAGTGACTTTGTCCTTCACCTTTCTGGTCTTGACTGACGCAGCCCCACTTGTCAGTCCCACCCTGCCGTCTCCTTGAGACCAGCACTGCACCTTAGTTAAGTTAGAGTTCTAATGGAGAGAGGGATAGTACTGAAGGTTGATGTGGAAACTGCCAAACAATCTGTGGTGAGCAGGACCACACTGAAGGATCTGGGAAAGGATGATGAAGGCAGCAGTGACCAGCTTCTATACCAAGTGTTGACATGCAGTATTGGCACACCTCATTCAGTGGTGTACCCACCACAAGGGCAACCCTACTCCTCCTGAGGATAATGAGAACAAAGAAAAGCGGAATAGACAGTATCCTTGTTTGGAACCAAGGATTCCTGAAAATTGACCAAGGGATACTTTTTGAACTTGCTCTATGAACTACTTAGACATCAAAGGTTTCCTTGATGTAATAAGCACGGCCGTTGCCAGTATGCTCAAGAGGAAAACTCCTGAGGATATTTGCAAGACCTTCAGTATAAGAAAGGACTTTGCCAAAGCGGAGGAAGCCCAGGCACTCGAGAGCCTGTGGTGTGCAGAGAAGTGAAGTGCTCTGCCCAGCCCTGTAACAATGCGACCCTGTTCTGTTTACAGCTGCTAATATTAGGCAAACAGCAGACAGGTGTGGCAGAATCAATTGTGTTCCAGCAGCAGTGTGGTCTTTGGATTGCATTGTTTGAGCATAGACTCCACACTTTTTTTTTTTTTTATATTAAGATCAAAAGTTTTTTCTTTGCTCTCAGTAGAACTGAACTGTGGGCATTCCCAATTTTTGTTGAATTGGCCATTCCTTCTTTTGTAAAGAGATTTCTGCATATTTTATTATTTAGTTAACTTTACTGACCTTTTAAAAGTTAACACTGTACATAAACCAATATACAAAAAGTTTTCTGAAATTTTAAAAAAAACCTTGTTTGCTGATTTCAGCATTGGGTCATGTCAAGATCAGTCTTTGATGAGTGTCTTGTCTTTTGAGAATGGATTTTATTTTGTCCTGAATTCCTCTCAGTAGTGTTAAGGGTTTTGCTTTTGTCATTGCAAAACATTAATTGGATGACTCAACTGCAAACTGGGACTTCTGGGTGGTAACTGGCTGAGTTCATAAATGGAACCATATACCTCATCTCCTTTTTTTCTATCTGGGAAATCTAATTGTCAACCTCATCTGCAGTAGCTGTTGTCACTCTAAACATGTCCATTGGTTCTTCAGGGCAGTAAGGCAATAAGTTTTCTGCCGGAGATTTTGATTATAAATAGCATAATGCAAATTCATAGAAATATGAAATTTGCCACAGTTACTTCTCTATCATTAGTTCAAGTAATGGCTCCCCTCCAGAACTTCCCTGCTCTTGGAATACTCTCAAATGCCACTAGGAAATAGTTTTTGCTTTTGTTTGCTTTTAGGTATTGCCCAGGTTTTATAGTTGTTGTACTTGAGCAATTAAGGGGGGGGGCATTTTCTTTCTTTGGAAGCAAGTCCTTTAGGTTACTTACTTTTTAATGTTGATGGTATTTTGTTGTTGATACCTGTGTACAGGTTACCTTGACAAAGAATGAAATTTCTCCTTCTTGACACATTAGTATGGAGATTTGTAGCTCTTCATTTTTCCTGAGAAATGAATGTATTCTTTTGGCATTGTGATCTTTTCATGAGTATAATTTATTCTGAATTTTGAGAATTTTGAGCACCTTAGATGTGTTTCTTATAGAAATTGGTGCTGGTACTGGTGTGGGGAAAAAAGGAACCCTTCTCACTGTTGGGGGGAGTGTGGGCTGGTGCAGCCACTGTGGAAATCAATGTGATGAGTCCTCAAAAAACTACAACTAGAGGTTCTATTTGACCCAGCTGTTCTTCTTCTTGATCTCTTCCTAAAAGAATGAAAAGCATCATACAACAGCAGTACATGAGCACCGTGTTTCTAGCAGCACAGTTTGTAATAAGGAACTCTTAGAAACAACCCAGCTGTCCATAGACTGAGGAATGGATAAGAAAGGTGTAGTTTTTTTTTTTTTTTTAATTTAGTGGAGTGCTGCTCAGCCATAAAGGAAAATAAACATGAGACATTTATAGCTAAATGGATGAACCTTCAGACCATACTCTTTAAGTGAAATAAAGAGGACAAACATGTAAACATCATACTCTCTCTGGTGTGAGAAATTGAAAGTGTAAATGAGGACCAAATGTATAATAGATATTATGAAACAGAAGAAACTGTTCAAAAGGAAAGGGGAACTAAGGAGAGGGGAGGGGGAAAGGGGAAAGAAAAAAATAAGAAAAGGATAAAATGGAAATTAGAATATTTTCTTTTACCTATTGAAACATTTGACCTGATATATACCAGCATTCATAAATTAAATACATATACTTTGATTATTCATGTAATTCTATGGAAGGGGAAATATTCAATCTTGTAAATTATACTTACAACTGGAAGAAAAGTAAAATTTGGTTAATTTGCCCATTTACTTGGTTTATATAATGTTAACAGAATTAGCAATGCAGTCATTAATAGAAATACCTTGTTTTTAATTAGTCTGTGATTATTTATAGTTATAAAAATCAAGATTTTTGCTTGATAGTATTCAACATAAAATTTTTTTCTTATTGTTTAATTCATTTTTTAAAAATTATGTCTTGTGAAATTTTAGTGTATTGAGTGGGAGGCTTATTAGATTACAAATGTGTGCTGTGCTTCTCTATAATTTCTTCATTGGACTATTGAAAACAAATATTTGGTAGATCAACTACAAAAATTAATACATGAAAAATAATCATGATTTTGAGCTTTTAAGTGTTTTTATGCTAGTTAATTTGATAAAAATCTCAGCAGCTTTTTTGCAAAATGCTTTCTGGCTGGTAATATACGCTGCAGCCCCAGCACTCGGGGAGGCTGAGCCAGAGTGACTGCAGGTGGGCGCCAAGGCTGGGCAGGTTACCTGACCACGCCTCAAGGCTGGGGAGGGGGCAGGTGTGGCTCAGTGCAAGGTGCACAAATAAATGGCTCGTGCTGGACTGTATCAAGTGTGTACATGTGTACTTTCTAGGATTTAATTACATTCATCTGTATCTGCTACTTTTTTACTACTACATGTTTGTAGTGTGTGAAGTTTGCATTCGTCTTTAGGAGTGGGTACAGGTACAAAATAATTCGCTTTCCCTTCCCACACTGCTTCTTTGCTGGCCTTTATATCCCCTTCTTATTGCCATTATTATTTTTAGCTCATGTTTATGACATACTATGTTTACATTTGTCAAGGTTATTAGATTTTCGTATATGGCATATCTTTAATTCTACCTACTTCCACTCCTTTCTCCCTTAATTCCTTGTACAACTATTTATCATGAAACTATTTTCCAATAGAATCTGGATGAATATTAATTTTTAAGAGTTATAAAATGGATATGTATTGCTGTGGTAATGTTTAAGTTTCTAAATACTTTGGACTGTCATATAATATGTATATAAGTCAATATTTTGAGAAATAGTCAAAAAAAGTTTTCTTATTAAGATTCAGTTTTGGAAATTAACTGTTCTTCAGCAGTTTCTTGGCATTTAAAACCAGGGGAAAAGAGGCTGAGCAGGAGGCTCAGAAATGCACAGCCAGCCAGAGTAATTTAGTGAGAACTTATCTCAATATAAAATTTTAAGGGAGTGCTTGCCTAACATGCACAAGGCTCTGGGTGGACAAAAAAGCAGTATAAAAGCATGCATTCACTACAGGGGGCAGAAAATTTAACTTAAAGTCCCCTAAACCATGAGAAATGTAGCTAGGCCTGGAGGTGCATGCCTGTAATCATAGCACCTGAGAGGCTGAGGCGGGAGGATCGCCATGAAGAGTTCGAGGCCAGCCCGAACTACATAGTGAGACCCTGTCTCAAGAAATAAAACATTGAGAACAATTAGAAGTACATAAATTTGTGTGGCAGGCAGCCTGGACAGAGCCAGGTCAACAGTGTGATGTGGTTAGAAGCTCCTGCATCATTTTATCCTGGCAGTCACTTTGTACTAGCTGGGCTCTGAGGCTGGTTTCCTCATGGTCACAGCATGCTTGCTGCAGCTCCAGGCCTCTGGGTTTCTTACCCATCAGAGCAGAAAACCCCTTCCTGGAGATTCCTTGTGTCTCATTAGCTTGGGAAACAACTGCACGAGCAGTCAGAATTTGCCTTTTGATCTAGAACACATTTCCCCGACCACCTGGGAGTGTAAATGCCAGAACAGTTTGTGATTCTTGTGGTGGTGAAGGGAAGGGCTAAAAGGGGAGACTTGTTCTTACACAGATCGCAGATCCCAAAGATTTTTCAGTTCTCATCCTATAAGTCCTAGCTCAGAGAGAACTTCTTTTGGAACGCCTTCTTAAAAATCAGAAAAATGGAGACTTTAAATAAAAGTGTTAATACAGGTAAAGAAGGATTCAGTTCACAGGGAGCAATAACAGCCCTAAAGTCTTCTGCATTGACCAACCTAACAACAGACTATACAAAGCAGTCCACAGAAACAGTAGGGGAAGTGGACAAATCACACAGTTAGAGATTTTAGCTTTTCCTGACAATCGCTAGAAACTAAAGAATAGAAGATGTGGAAGAATCAAATGTGATTAAGTCACTTGAGCTCAGTGTGACATCTGTGGCTCAGCCCGTCCTGTGGTCAGGTTATGTGAGCTTGGTCCTACACATTCTCCAGGGAAAATAAAAATAGGGAACAGCTACCCCTTATTTATAAAACTGTGGTAGTACAAGTTGATAGTACAACTTTGATAGTTCACACTGACCAGAGAATTAAGAGAAAAAGATATTATAGATCAGTTTCACTTATGAACTTTTGTAGAAAAGAATGTCTGTAAACCAGAGCCAGCGTTGCATAATTAGGCTAATAGAATATTAACCAATTGAGTCGATTCCAGGAATGCAAGATGCTTTACCAATCTGAAATCATTTAGTGTATTTCACCGTATTACTTGGAGAAAAATGATTATGGCTGTCTAGCTGGAAGCAGAAAATTATTGAATAAAGGAGCTTTGAAAATGTACTTATACTATGTAATGTAATAGTTTTCTACTGTTGCTCTAACAAATTACCACAGACTTAGTGGTTTAAATAACAGAAGCTCACTGTCTTACAGTTCTGGAGATCAGAAGTTCAGAATGAGTCTCTGTGAGCTGAAATGAAGGTGTCAGGAGGCTGTGTTCCTTCTGGGGCCATGGTATTTCCTTGCTTTTCCCAGCCTCCAGGGGCTGCCTTCAGACCTTGGCTCACAGCCCTGCCTGTCTCCAATCTGGGCTGTGTCATTACAGCAATTTTTCTGACTCGGGCTGTCTTGTTTCTCTTTGCCATGAAAGGACTTAGTAATTACCTTGGAGCAACCAATTCCTCAGTCACATGCATGAAATCGCATTGCGATATATTCACAGGCCTGAGGGATTAAGACATGGACATATTAGTGGAACCATTAATCTGCTTCTCCCAGCATGGCTAAAAAAGTGTGCAAACATTGTACTTAACAAAATTCTTCCATGTAGGGAATGAAGACAAGGGTGCCCCCAATAACATATCCATTTTACACAGTCATGGAGGAGTTACCCAGCACATTTAGGAGAAAAACAAACATGTAATCTTGAAAGAGAAGAGATTGCTTTTATTATTTGAGGTAAATATTGTGGTGAACAAAGGAAATTACAAAAGAGTCTCTAGATAAGTTATAAGAATAAATAAATAATTTTAGGAATTATCTTAGGTCATAGTAAAATACCAGAGGCCCAAAGGCTTAGACAGTAGATAGTCCTCATAGTTATGGAGGCGGAAAGTCATGGGATCAAGGGAGATTCCACTCCTGGTGACTCTGTCTTTCCTGGCTTGCTGCTGTCTGCCTTCTCACTATGTCTGTGGGGGATGGGAGGGAGTGGACAGCCAAGCTCTGAGAAGTCACCTTCTTAGGGCATTAATCCCATCATGCAGCTCTTGCCCCATGCCTCATTCTACCCTATTGACTCTCGCACAGGCCCCATCTCTGGTTATCATCATACTGGCTGGCAGGGGGCCATTCAGTTCTTAAGGTGTGCTGCTGGGTGTTATGGATTAAGAACTGGTGGTCAACTTAATGCCAGCTGGATTACATCAGCATGGCACTGAGCGGAGATGTTCTCACCTGAGGAAAGATGCCAGCATAAATGGAGATGTGGAGAAGGAGAAGGAAGAGCGTTAAGGCGTTATGGCATTGAGACATTGAAGTGTTGTGGGTTCTCCTATGTGTTTAAGCCGTTGGTTCTCCTGGAGAAGCTCTGGTCTTCACATTGAGCATTGCTTCCTGGCTCCAGAAAGGAAGATGTGTGCCACTTGGTCTCCAGGATGAACTCATTACACTGCCTTCCTGGCATGTACTCGACTGTGCTTGTCGGAGGAGCTCGGGGCCTCCTTGTCGCTGAGGATGGCTGTGGTGCTTTTCAGGATAGCCCTGGTGTTTGTTGAGTGTGACTTCTCGGCTCCAGCATAGAACCCTCAGCCTATCAGCACAGCTCCTTCACCCTGCTGGCATAGACTTCCTAGTTTCCACTGCTGACCTTTGGGCCTCCCCGGCACGGATCCGTAAAAGAGACTGGCGTGAGTCCTTCTTGTGGGCTCTAGACTTCCAGCTGGACTCGTGGGAAGCATTGTCATGAGCTCTGGGTCTTTTATCTGGGCTCATGTGGGACATTGCTGTGGGATTTAGGCCCTTGACTAAATATTCTATGTCCTTAGTGTAGTGGATAGATTTCCTGCATTAACTTGTGTTAACATTGGGTGACCATCATAAACATAATATTATAAACTCCATGTCCTGATTCTAATTGTTTTCTGTACAACCCCTGACTACAACACTGGGTATAAAACCAATACAGTGAATAAAACCAGTTGGTTTCTATATAACAGCAACAAACAGAAAACAAAAAAGAGGTAGACTTCATAGTACCATTAAAATATCAAAAACAGTAGTGAAACATATGCCAAGTCACTCCAGGAAAAGTTTATTGAGACAAAACTACAAAATGACTAAGTAAAAGGGGGTAATGCCATGGAGCTAGGTATTAAAATGTAGATTCTTCCCTGACTCCTAACTGATTTATTAACAGATTTACACAGGGTGTGTAAATTGATAAGTGGACTCCAGAATTTATGTGCAAGCGCAGAGAGATTGGAATTGCCAGCGTGCTCTTGGAGGAGCACAAGTGGTGAGATGCTCTGCTCAGGTTATTTGATTATATGAGTTAAAACAGGGGGGCTCAGACCTGAGAGTACCAAGTAGGCGAGCAGAAGAGATGATGAAGGCCTTTGGGTAGGGCCTTCCCTAGTTAGTGCTGTAAGGGGGTGCGGATCTTATACATAACAGTTCTGCATGGCTTATAGATGTGAAGGTGAAATGCCAGAAAATTGATGTTCTAGAACACGATAGTGTGGGACATGTTCATAAAGCTCAAGGTAGGGAAAGATTTCTTATATGAGACATCGGAAACTTAATCTGATTTGTTGATATTTGTGGTTTGAGTTCTTTATTGTTGACCATCAGTGATTGTTGGCAAGTAAGGATGTGTAATGCTGAAAAATAACTGTTGACTTCTTTGATGCTGTTTTTAAGAATGTTTGTTCCACATACTTTGAGTGCCATTGTGTGAACACAGGGTATGAATGTTGGGAAATATTCTCCAGCTTCATCTAAGTGTCTGGGGTGAAAGTTTAATTGCCACACTTTGTTTACTAGTTTTTCTAACACTAAATATAGTTGTACCATGTAGTTTTCTTTATAGTGAGACAAGGAAGCTTTAGAATTTTAGTATATGTACTCTTACAGTATTCTTAAAATTATGCAAATGATTTGAATAAATTTCAGTTTTTAAAAACTGTTCACAATTAATGATTTTAGAAGATGCCACAATGGATTTGCTATATTATGCCAAAGGTTCCCTGTGAGCACAGTAATCATAGTCTCTTTCCTGCTCCTCCCTGTGTCATTGTTTGATAAATTTATGTTATACAGTTCAGTTTACAGGGATGCTGCTAAAGTTTTGTGTGCACAACTTGAAATATAACCTGAATTGTGGAAGATAATGTGGAAAGAATGGTGCAGATTTATGTTTTAATAGATTATATAAAATGTCTGTTATAATAAGACCATAGTCTAGGGTGTGAATTGGGTATTGGTTTTGGTGCATATTCAGGCTGCTTCTGATTTTTTAAGTACCTGGAATTTTTCCAAACAAAACTAAAAAGTGAAATTTGTATTCAATATAATCAGAATTTCAAGTGATTCTTTTGTGTATAAGCATGCTTATATGCTGCTCACATTCATGGCTATATATAAGTAGAAAAATGTTTTTACTTGGATATAAAACTAATTCCTCACACCACCATTTAATGTAAGGATTATGATGGATTTGGGGGATACTGTTAGTCTTATAGTCACTGTCCAAATTTTTTTACTCACTGCTCCCCAACAGGTATGAAAATGTATCAAAAAATGAGCATAGTAGTACTACTTTATCCAAATAATACACAAAGTATGAAACTTGTGATTAACTTAGCCTCTGAACAGGAATGTTACCAGTGGTAATTAAGGCCAAAACTTTTAAATGCATTATCTTGTAGGATTGATTAATGACTCTTTCCATGGTGGTCTTGGTATTCCATAAGAAGATGAAAATAAAAATTGTAGTAAGCAAATACAGTTTCAGAAATCTGTCATTTTATGACTTTGAATCACAAATTTTACAAAACAATTGGTTTGTGTTTTCTTGAGTTTATAATTTTAAAAGAAAAGCTTTTTTAAAATAATTGTTTTAAGTGAACTATATCAGTTTCCTCCATAGCCAGCAGTGTTGTAGTAAATACTTAAAAATGAGATAGTTGAAATCACACTCACAGTAAAGGACAATTTGAATAATTTTGACTAGGGCTGGCTCTTTATTTCAGAACCTAGTTAAGAATTCCGTTGTGACTTTTGCGATTGTTCATAGAAAGGTTGATTAACTCCTTGTCCTTCGCCAGCACACACTTTGCTTCTGAAAACCATCAACAACTATAACAAGCACAATTCCTTTTAAATTTTTGAATGAAAAAGAGAAATCAAAACATCAGGAACTGATTGTTTTGACCTTAACAACAGCACTACAATTATTAATCACGTTGAGATTTTATCATGAAACAAGAAGGAATAGTAAATGACATCTGAGTATTCAATTCTAGCTCAGACGAAAAACATCCTCCCTAATAGAGGAAGCATTTAATACATTTTAAAAAGTTATGTACTGTATAAACAATTGAATTAATGAGTTTGAAATAGTTATTAACTGTGACAACCAAGAAAAAAAGAAGAAATGAGTATTTAGTAATATTAGAAATGAGAAAATATTTTGGGAAGATTTCTTTAAATCTAATAATTTTTACTGCATGTAGCAGATATTATAAAAAAATCAGTGACATGTGTTAACAGGGAAATATAAATTAAAATTTATTTAGGAAAATCTGAATATACTAATGATCACAGAAATAACATTTGATTTCTAGTACTGGGAACCAGAGCTTTCATACTAGGCTACATCCCTGGTCCTTTTTAAAATTTTCTGTTTTGAGACAGTTCCTAATTCCCATCGTTGGAGTTGAGTTTAATGTTACCATCCCCCTCCCTCAGCCTTCCAGGGTGCTGGACCACAGGCATGTGCCCCATACCTAGCTCTCAAAACAATTTTTAAAACCTTCATGGACAGATTCTCATGCCATATAGCTTTGGGAAGCGTCAAGAAAGGTAAGGTTCTTGCTGATGGAATTGTGTAGCTAGCAGAGGCTGGAGGGTGGGGAATGAAGGAAAAACTTTCTCATGGTTAAGTTTTTAAAATGCTAGCTGAAATCGTCAGCTGCCCACATTGTCAATTGTGTGCACTTTCTACCACTCTCACTGAAATTTCTAATAGTTTCCACATTTGTCGATTTTTACAAAGCTATATTCAGATGTTTAAAATAAATTGATGTTATATTAAAAAACAGGTCTCAGGCAGTGTGTTCAATAGCCTCAAACCCTGCTGCACTTCTGACCCCCACCCTTCCCTGCTCCCCACCTGCCCTTCATGGCCTAGCTGGGAGTCTGAGGGTCAGGAGTGGCCTTGCACTCTGCCTGGTCTGCGTGGTGTCCATGGGTAATGTTTTAACAGTTGAAACAGTTGAGTGGTTTGTTTTCTTTAAGTTCAGCCAAAATGGCCTTGGTGTCAAAATGGCTCTGTAAAAATGTCACAGGAAAAATAGTTTAATTAAATGGTCTGAGATAAATGTCATGGATGCTGTTATTATTAGTGTGGTCCACTAGTTACCACACCTCTTCCCAGGCAACTGAAACAGCCACATGTTTTTGCTATTCATTTCTTTTCATTCATTTTTAAAAATTTGCCTATATATTGAGCACTCTATTGAGTACTGATTTCTCTATGATTTTTCACCTTTTACTGCAGGCCTTGCATTATTAGAATTTGTTTATAGATACAGGCACATTTGCAAATGTGTGCTTCCTTAGATATGAATATGTGCATTTGCACCTGGTCCAAAAATATATTTTGAGCATCTGCCCTTAGGACCACAAAGCAGGAACTCTGCAAATACAGTTGTCTCTTTAAAAAAGAAAAAATCGTGTTGTTTCTCACTTATCTCTAGTTCATGGCCGAGGCTCCTCTAACAAAAGATACATTAACGAGAGAAAAGCATGCCATATATTTGACGCATTTTTACTGATATGGGAGCCTTTAGGAATGAAGACCTAATAATATATTATTAATGTCTTTGCTATAAAGAACAATCCTCGGATAGCAAGTATGCTCAGGAGATTGTATGACTGTTTCCTAATACATGATCTAAATATAACCAGTCTCTCCATTTACACATGTACTGATTTTTGTCTTTAAAAAGCATGCTTATAAAAGCGTATTTGCTTGAGTAGGATTTCAGCCAAGTGGATGACACGCAGCACAGCCCAATAGTGATTCGTGCTGAGGAGTGCTCCCCGGGCCCAGCCTGGCTCTGGAGCTCTTCCTTTCTGCGCAGGGCCAAGTAGAGGGCTTCCCGGAGGAGGCCACGTGCTGGCTCCCGTGGGTAGTGAGGAGCTGACTTTCTCTGCTCTGTGCTGCTCTGACAGAAAACCACAGGCCAGATAAATTCGGCCATAGATGTTGCTCAACTCACAGTTCTGGAGGCAGGAAGCAGAGGATCCAGGGTGCCTGTGCGTGGCAGGGCCCGCTGGCATCCCAAGGTGGGAGAGCCGAGCCCTGGCTCTGGAGAGGAAGTTGCTCCCAGGTGACTAACACAGTGGGTGTGAGGCTCCATCCTGTAGTCCCTAATCCATACCTGAGGCGGAGGCCTGCTGACCTACCTACCTCTTAAAGAACCCATCTACCAATGGCACCACAGTGGTGATTTAAAATTTCAACACAATAGCAGGAGCACTTGGGTTCAGAGAAAATGTTAACAGAATTCAGTCCCTCCAGTCTACAGATCTAAACAGGGACACAATCTTAAAGGCAAAATGTGTTTAGATTAGTGTGGGGTCATGTTCTTTTAACCCTCTGACTTTAATCAGCAACTGTGTGTCCAGGGGCACCTAGTGGTTCAAACTCCAAATTCACTGTAGTTTTTTTTTTTTAAATTTTTTTTTAACTTAAAGTTTCATTTTGTTAATGAACATTCTGGAGATATTTCTGTCCCTGTGTTACTCAGCAGTCACTGGCGAGATGAACATTTTTCGGGAGTGTTTTAATGCCGTTCCTGGTAGGAGTTTTGAGAATGCTTTTGAGGAAAGTTATGTGAAGAAATGATTCCTTACAGCACCCCCCCCCCCAGCATGTTTTCCTGTATAAACAGGACATTGCTTTGGCCTGTCAAGGCACTGGGCTTTCTGTTAGCCAAAAGCACAGTGAAGTGTGTGGGCGCAGTGGAGGCCTGCGCCAGGCGTGAGCTCCAGTGAGGACGCCGTGAAAGCCCGGTCCCCCAAACAAGCCTGCATTCATTGCCCAGAGCGGGCCCTGCTGGCAGCCTTTCCAGCTTTTGCCAGTGTAGCTTGCTTATCAAAGCACTTTATCAGTGGGGAAGGGATGTGGGTTAACCACTTCACTTAGCTTGAGCTTCCCGGCTCACAATCTGTCAGCAAACAGCTGCTTTTCAACATGTACGCCCTGTACTGTGCAGCTGATGCCTGGCTGGGGACAAAGCCAGCTTTGTGTCAGGAAGTGGTGGGAGGGGGTCGGTCCAGAGTGAAAAGTGGCTGAGCCTAACTTCAGGCTTTAATTTATAAGGGTCCTTCGGCGAGCTAGGTTTTCTCTCACCCCCTTTTATTTCAAGGTTAGCGTTAAGAGTATGGCTTACCAAAGCAGGTAAACTGCAGATACTGTGGCAAGGAGTGACTCAAGGATTTATCCCTGTGAGCCCTGTTGTGCTGCCTGTGGTCCCTCCTTTCTGCCATCCTCACTCCCTTTCCCTCAGTCCCCTGTTCGCCTGTCTTCATTTACGGTTATCGATCTGTCTTCGTTTCAGGCAACTTCAGAAATAATGTGCAAGTTGGCCGCAGCTCTAAGAGCTGGGGGGTAACAGAGCCCAGCTTTAGTGTTTGTAAACACTAGAGAGCAGCACAATCAAATCCCAAACCCGCAGTTTCTCTTACTCACAAAATCCAGGCCTCTGTTACACCAGTTTTTCACCTGTGGAATTCTTCAAAAACAAACAAAAATGTCATTTACTGAGGTCGTGGCCCTGGGCGCTGTCACGGGGTGGAACTGTGCCTCTTGGGCCCCGACTTACCTGAAACTGCTTTCGGCTCTGTGCCCTGTTGCTGTGAAGCAGGACCATGCTCCCCTGACTGTGAGGGACCCTAGCTCTCTGCTAGGCTTTCCACCTCTTTCCTGCCTGCCAAGCAGGCCTCAGCAGGCGTGTGTGCAGAACCCAGTGAGGGTGAAACTGAAGTGGCAGGAGCAGCCTGCAGCGCACTAAGCCTTTGGAGCCCAGTGGATTTCCTCAGCTCTCTGAGGGAAAGGGGGTGAGGATGGCAGCGAGTGGGAACATCAGTGCTAGAGGGTGGCTATTGTCAACCATGGCGCTTCTCCCAGGTGCGCTCCTCATGTCGCACCAGTTTAGCTGGTTCTAACCGCAATCTCTTTCTGTCTTCAGAAAGTAATTCCAGGTGGAACAGAAGTAGAAACTAAGGCAACCTGTATTTAAAACCTTGCTGAGGAGAAGTATGTTTTGTGGTTCCAGATGACATGCCAGAGTGTGGCCATATTAATTTCGGGAATACTGCTTACTTTGCAAGTTTCACAGTACATCTTAGCATATGAAAGGTGCTGAAGCCCACTTATTTTTACCTTGTTTATGGTTTACTTTACTCATGGAAAACTGATTCATAAGGCAACTGCTTACACAGTGTATCCTATAAAAGTGGTACTTCGGTTCACAAACTGGATTCTTTCCACGATTCTGTTTTACAAACCGAATTGGACAAAAACTGAATCAAATTTCCCCATAAGGTCAACACTGAATCTAATCACTGAATTTTAATTCAGTTCTCCTTCAATTCAGTTTGTGACCAGAATCATGGAAAAGATTCGTGAACCGAGTGAGATACAGTTGTATTTACTTCCTGGCATTTATAGGAAAAAAATTATCATTAATCAGCATGTATGGTCCTGTTGTTTAACACTGCTTTGGCATTTTTGCCTGGAGTACTTCTTATTTGTAATAGACAAATACTGTAATGGGTGACCTCATGTGGACAGCTGATGCCCAGAAAAGTCCATTTACTAATGGGTCCTTTAGACAGACCTTCCTGTGTGTGACATAGCTTAGATTTTTAAGTACTTATAAGCAGTAAGGCTTTGAAAAGCAATGGTTTTGTTTCCTGTTAGCAAATTTATTAAAGAATAACTACACTAGCTTATTTCTAGGATGTGCATTTATGAACCACAGCCTCAAAATCTATTATGCCGTTGTATTTAGATCTTTATCCAGCCAAGGCCTAATTTATCAACACCTTGTTATCTTAAATACTTTACACAGAAGGCTCATAAATCCTCCTTAAAAGAACTTTATTTCACCAGTTAATTAAGTCTCCCTGACTTCCTTCATTGACTTTAAAAGGGAGTTCAGGGTTGAGTTAATTTTCATTAGGCGCACAATTTCTTACACTGGAGTCAGAGAAAGCAGAACACTGCCATCTAACTCTGGGTGGCATGGTAACCTGAAGACTCAGCCACAGGCCAGCTCAGCCCATGCCAAGTGATCACGAGCAGGGAGAGGAGCTTTTAAAGTGCTCTTCTATTTGTCATTCTGTGGTGTCTTTTGTATTTCCCAAAGAACTTGATTGTGGGTCATACTGTTGATGTTAATTGGCAGAAATTGAGCTTCAAATGGTGTGGTAGGTATGGTGGGTAGGGACATGAATAAGAAATGCAGTAGAGTCAAAACATAGAAACAAGTGAAACAAGAAACAGGCTGGAGGTGTGGATGTGGGAGGTGAGAAGAGTGGGCAGGCATATTCTGAGGAGGCCTTCACTCAATTGTTGGGGTGACCTTAGTGAACTTTGGAAGACTGGAAAAGAGCCTTCACGGAGATCAGCAAAGTTTCAAAGACCAACGAGAGAAACTTTGATGCTTGAAGGGCAAGCAGTTAGCTTGCCAGCTTGCCAGCATTGGGGACCATGGTGTGTCACCATGAAGCCTGCCTTCAGTGTCCCATAGCCTGCGTGAGTCTGCGACACGGCAGTGGTCAACAGTGTTTTGCACTTGAGCAGTGAAGAGAACCGGTACTGTGTGTGTGAATGGTTTGACCTAGCTACCTGCCACGGAATCCTGAAAACAGTGTAGGAAGTCTAGAGAAGGTAGATGGGGGATGGCTTGGCTTCCACAGTGCCGTCAAGGGGGCAGTGTCTCCTGTTTTCCACACACCATCCCTTAGCCTGGCCTCTGCTTGTGCTTACAAGGTAACCACTTCCCCTCGGGCATCATGCCTGATTTCTAGTCAGGAAAAACGATTGGTTGTCAGTGCCACTTATCATGTTGGCTACGAAGCATTCCACTCTGTATGTGTGAGATATGAAGATGAGAAATCCATGTGGTGGGGCTGAGATGTAGCTCAGTGGTAGAGCATGTACTTAGCACGAAGCCCTGGGTGAGTGTCCCAGGATGCCCTCTGAGTAAATTCAATCGTACTCTTTTGGGATAATGGTTTTTACTTCGCACCACTCCTCCCCAGCAGTGTGTTGGGTGCCCTCAGGGGCTCCCAGACTGCACTTGGAGGACTGCAGCCGCAGGCCTGTTGGCCATTCTGAGATAAGATGGGAGGCTGCATTGACCTATGGCTCACCTACCACAAAATTCAACTCCATAAAGTGTAAAACTCAGTGGTTCAGAGTTGTGTGGCCATCTTACGGTGGATTTTAGAACGTTGTCATCAACCTCAAAAGAAGCCTCATCCAAAGGAGCACTCACTGCTCACAGGACAGAACTTCCGCCTGCCCCACAAGCTCTGACGCGCTTTCTGTCTCTAGATTTGCTTATGCTCTGACAGATCATATAAATGCAGTCATGCACTATGCAATCCTTTAAAACCATGAGTTGTTCAGTTCTTAAAGTTGTAATAAGAAAAAGAACAGAATATAATATGCATCTGAGATGGTATATGACCTAAAACACTTACGTTTGCTTTCTCATCCTCAACAGGAAAAATTAGCTGACCTATCTTATAAGAGTTCAACATACTTTTTTTTTAATTGGGGATACAGTTTTGGACAAGTATCCTCTATGTTCATATACATATGTAGACATACATATCCATATTTTTATAAATTATATACATTTAATACTGATGTATTTTGTATGCTATTAATCATTCAATTAAAAATTTAAATTGATAGAATAAAAATACTTAAAATGTTAATATCCTTTTCATATCCTTGTGGTCTGCTGTATAACCTCTCAAATAGTACAAATACTGCTCCATGTTAGTGATTCTAAAAACCTATAAACAGACTTACTAGATTTGGCATTTATTGAAAATAGGTTTTAGGCCTGCACTTTAAGGCTACTGAAAAGATTCCTTAGAGTTTGCATTTTAACACATACTCCCAGAGAGTCTGGTGTGTGGCCTTGGTTAGGTGCCACCTCTTGGAATGTTGTGGGTGTAAGGTTCTGTGACAGGCACTTCACTGGGCAAATGATACAACAACAAAGTCGGTGCAGTGAACATCTGACAGTGTGGCCCTTAGCAAATGAATTTTGAGAAGCCTTCTTATATCCTGAAAGCACTTTCTGGTATAAATTTATTCCTATGAGTCACACATCACAACTTTTTCCATAAGAAGTAGAAAGGCTTAAGAACAGAGAAGACTGGTCTACTGATAAAGGATTTGTCCCATGCCTCACCAGTTTCAAAGTATATCTTTTCTAGAAAGTCTGGGAAGGAGTCCTTGGGCCCTAGGACAAAAATAATTGGTACCTCCCCAATCAAGTAATATGATAATTTCTAAGGGAAATGTTTCTCCAGTTTGTGAATTTAAGGGCAGTATAACCAGATACTTTGGGAACCTCTTGCCGAGCTCTTTACTCTTAATAGCATGATTTGATTTGCAGTGTCTTTCAGCAATTACTATTCATTGATTAATGAGTCATTGAGTTGTTGATTTGCTGGTTTTACAGTTATCATTTCATTGGTCATATGGTTTGGCTCAAACTACGAACAAATAAAGGAAATATCAACTTAAAATAATCCAAGAATGGAAACTATGTGAATTGTAGTCCTGAGACTTGTCTTTTCCTGCATGATAATTCATTCATCTGTCTATGTTCTTACCATTGACCATTCTTACCATTGACCAAATAACCTATAACTTAGTTTAAATAGATGTTATAGGGCGTTTGTTTGATTTCAGCATTTTTATAACTTTTAATTTAGAATTCCTAAAAATGAAATTTAGAAAGTCCCAAATTTGTATTACAAAGCAAACCAGTAAAAGGAGCTGCATTATGTCTTTGTCAACATAGCTTATATTCCAGATGCTACCTTACTTTTTATATTGTGGCATTTCAGCTAGCTATGAATTAGCAGTTTTATAACAATGAGTGGAGATACTGCTGGTAATTGTGTTGTTGGTTAAATCAGACTTCTTGTGAGCAAGTTATCTTTTTCTTCTTTGCCTTTATATATGTTTTTGTTATTATAAACTTCCTAAGGGCAGGGATTTTGTTTTGTTTTCTGATATATACCAAGCCCTAAAATAATACCTAATAATAGGCACTCGATAAAAATTTAATAAATGAATGGATTCTAAACCTCAGTTTGAAAAGGATTTAAGGAGATGTAATCATTGTGAGTATGTAATATGCTAAGAGAAAATAAATTTGATATTGGTAGGAAAGAAAGGCAATAAGAAAGTATAAGTAGCAAAGTAAGATGGCATCAAAAACGAAATTCACATACAGATGATGTTCATGAGATTCTGTAGACTTCCTGAGAAGGTTGCAGATTTGGCCCTGAGTCCTGTATACAGAGTCCTGTATCAGGAGGATAAAAGGCAAATTAGATTTACTGTCTCTGAAGGCCCTCTTGACCTAGGCTGCTTTGCTTTCAAATGCTTGACATTGATTACAGAGAGACTGAGGAATTGCTGTGTGTCTCTGGTTGGTGCCTGTCACTAGCACCAGATAAACAGGTCCCTGTGTATGTCTTCTAGATGATGAACTAGTGGCAGCCAAGTCAGAGATGAAGGACAACTGTATGCCATCTTTGTTGGGGCTTTATTCTACCTCCACTCATCAGGAGACCCTGACATCTGCACTGGTTCTTTGTGGATCATTGTGTACATATTTTTAATAATGAGTAATGAATAATGAGCACAGTTTTAGTAATGAGCCTTCTCATCCTTTTCCCCTATCTGTCCCCCTGCCCTGCCCTCCCTCTTGTCTCTTCCCTCTGCTTCCTTGTATCTTTCTGTCTTCGTTTTTTTGTGCTGGGGACTGAACTGAATTTTTTGCCCCTCATGCATGCTAAGCCTGTGCTCCCTGAACTGTACCCCCAACCCCACAGTTCTATATTTTCAATGTAATTCAGGAAAGAAATTAGCTAGTTATAAAAAATGGCTATAGTTTATTCATAAAACCTTCCTTAAAATGATAATCCTATCTCTAAACTTAAACTGCTGGACAGAAAGGGGTGCCAATGGCCTGGTACTTTCTAGTCTTAGAAGTCAGCTCTTAGCGTTTGAAATGCAAAGAGAGCAGCTGAAATCCTTGCTCCCTTCCCCTTTGTTCCTTTAGGCCTGATCACTATGTCAGTCCCATGTGAGACACTAGGAGTGCTGTTCCCCGGCCTTGTGTGCCCTTGCTCTGTTCTCTCCATAGGTATTGTCACTGCTTTCCACTTACTGTCTTCAAGGGACTCATATGCCGCGTTCTCGCTGAGGCTATCTCCAGTTGCCCTGCGTGACTTTGTGCCAGCCCCTGCCCCAACACCACTGTCTCCCCTTGGTATTTTCCCCAGGCACTGACTACTGGACTGTTCATCTCACTGTGTATCTCAGTCTCTCCCTCCTGTTACCAAGTTAATGCACTCCTTTATCTTCAGTCCCTTGAATTCTTGGGATACAGATGAGATTGGGGAATTTGTTGAATGAATGATTTTTTGGTGTTTGAGTAATCGCACAGCCCTGAGCTTGGCGGCCTTTCTGTGAGGCCAGTCCACAGAAAGGGCAGAGCTCTCTTACTCTTTGCTTCTTCAGAAGAGCTTGTTAGAAATGCACAATCTTGGGCTCCACCCCAGAACTCAGACATCAAGAGGTACACTTTAAAGGGAATTCCTGTGTGCTGTGGAGAAGCCTTGTTAAGTTTACCACAGCCTACACCTGGTCTGCTTCACTTGTTTACGTTACATGTTTGTCCCTGCAGGCATTTCAATTTGTGACCCTGATATGGAGAGTAATATGATCATTTTTATGTGTGAGAGAGTTGACACAGTAATAATGGATTTTGTTTATAATAAAGCAACTGTAGAAAATCTTTGTTATTGTATTGGTGTTCAGTCATAAGGTAATACTTATGTTTTAGGCTTTCACATTTTAGTGAAACATGGGCTGTATATCATGATGTCTCTGAGCAGTGTGTTTTGACCTATAGTATATTCACATTTTAGTGAGCCACTTTGTAATAGTTTTATTATGTTTGTCTAAAGCACACTGCCTTGTTTGGAGGCAATACGTGTTTTGACAAGTGTACTATTTTTTAAAAAATATCTGTTACCTTCACTGTCAGAAAGTAATAGTTCCAAAGGAACTGTTGTGTTGAATCTTATAAGCTGTTCTCTGTACACAGGTCATTGATCCCTGGAGAAAAGTTAGAGTCTTAAGACTTACTGTGGTCAAGTCCATTGCACAAACTGCTTACTGCAAATCCTTAGGAATTTTAGATAAGAAAACATTTTATATATGGTGCAAGGCCCATGTGAAATAAAAATAGGAGCCACATTTGAAGTTGTGTGCCCCCTGTTAACCTTTTCCTACAGATTCTCAGATGCCAAAAGAAGAGCGGAGAATCATTCAGGTTCTCTGTAAGCAGCAAGTTAAAGTTTGCCTTGATGTTGTTTTATTTTGCTTTCCAGCTTCTTAAATTTGACACAAGCATTCCCATGCACCATCTTCAGTATACTTTAAAAACTGTCAGGATGTATTTATTCTTCTTCATTTCCTGTCTCAAAATGAGTACACCGTGGGAGCAACGTGGTTGGTGCAGACCTCAGTGTGGGCACCCATCTCCTGTCCCTCCAGGCCTGTCCACCCATCTGCACTCTACCCCAGCACACTGCTCCTGTGAAATGACTGGTTGGGCAGAACGTCCACCATCTGTTTTCTAGTAAAGGTTTGACTAGAGCCCTATTGGACTCCTTGTAGGATTTCACATAGGAAGTAGTACTCCATGCAGCCCCCAAACCCCAATATGTATTTCAGAATGTCATGAAGTTGAAACCAACATTCAAAGTAGCTTCTTTGAGATATTTTGTCAAAATTTCCAGAATGTTGAAAGTGTACTTTTTTGTTTCGGAGTGACCCCCAGAACCCTGTGCAGACACTTGTTCTGTGAAGGTCACCACTGACACTGCGCTGAGAGGTGGGGCAGGAGTGTGGATGCCACTGGTGCAGGGAGCTCTCGGAATCCCCAAACCCTGGTACCGTCAGAGTGAGCTTCTGACCCGTGGGGAGTGGATGTTGCTCATCTCCCGTTGAGGTGCGAAGACGGTAGGCGGTGAGAAGGTAGGTGATGCTGCAGGCAGAGGCAGGCGAGTTGGCAGACTGGACAGTCGTCTGCTGAGTAATTAAGTACAGGTTAGGGTTTATTGAAATACGTCTGATTAAGATGTGTTCCTGTGCATGTGTGAGAGAAAGAGACACACAGAGCTGGAAGAAGCCAAAGGATGGTCACCAAATTAAATTAGTATTTGTTAGAGTTATGCCTTCAAGAAGACCCAACTCGACAAATAATTTACAGTTTATAAACATAGGCAATAAAATATTTTTAAAATTAGGGTAAAGGTTTTAAGAAATCTCTGCCTTCTCATTCCCTCTGGTTAAAAAAAAAAAAAAAATCACCCAGCAAAGCCATTTATCTTGTATAATTATCTCATAAAGCCCTAAAGTATGCCTCTCTCCCAAAACATTATTGGCGTTGATCCTGGCATACAGTCATCACACCAGTAATTACAGCTCTTAACTGGAATATAGTCATATTTACTAGCCTCTGTTATGAACACATAAATCATGTAATAAAATGGCGAGTGGACACATTGCTTGTCATTTGTTTATGTTAGGCATTCTCTGCAGGTATTCTCCATGAAAGTTAAAGCAGTCTGGACTCTTTCTGTAGACTGTGCTTATCATTAATAGAAAGCGGTGTGTGTGCATCCTGCAGACCCATTTCCTTATTTAAAGTGGGCATCCTTCCTCTTCTGAGATGTGCTTCCTCCCTCATTGCAGGACTAGAGACCAGGCCTTTGTAAACCCTTAAAGGCACATCCCTTCCAAATGACCTTTTGTCCTGAGTGGCTAAGATGCATTGTTCAGTCCACTCAGAATTGCATGGGGTGTCCTAGGAAATTTTGTTTTGGTTAATTAAATTTGGAAATGTGTCACTTTTTCCTATTATAAAGCATAAATGAAAGTTCAGTCAAATTGATTTGGGAGTTCTGGTAGATGAGATAATTGTAGAGGATAAATGATTTAAGATTTAAAAATATGTTTACCTTTTCTGCATTCAGAGAACTTAAAACATATTCAACTTTAATTAAATGATCTTCTTGACTGTACTTTTTCTGTATCGAGGGTGTTTTAGATCCATGTCACATGCTAAGTAGTTTTATTCTCACTAACTACTAAACAGAAAGATTCTATTTGGATGGATATTATCTTCTTATGCTTAAAGATTTTTGCTGAGAGACATTAAAAACAGAGATCTAGACCAAAACTTATTGAGATGTGTAATATTGTCCTACAAGTTAGCCTTTTCAAAGTAGCACCTTAATAGTAGCTGCCTTTGAGGCTGTTCTTTTGCCAAGAAAATTCTTCATTTTTCTTTGAATGCTGATGGTTTTAAAATTTTTTGTTTAAAGACTAATAGACTCTAAACTTTTTTAGTCTAAAAGTGAAGAGGAGGAAGATCCTACAGTGATAATATGTTTATATATTGTATCATGATAGAAGGCCAACATGATTTATATGTTGGTCTTCTACTGTTCATGTGCGGATTCGCAGATAATTGCCAGAAGTTGGCACTGTTCCTTACAAAGCCCTCCACATGCCCAGGTGTCCACCACAAGTGCCCATGTTCTGTTCCTTGAGCAGGAGACCTCAAGCTCCGAAGTGATCTCATGGACTGCCTACCACCGGCAGCCGTGTTAGTCTGTATCCTCTTTGTTTTTTGCTTGCAGCTCTTAGTTTACTGCTTTAGTTTTGCTTATGTTTTACGCGTACTAATATGTACTCTATAATTTCCAGGAGGTTTTTTGGCATGGTTTCTTCAATCTTATTATAAATGTTACTTTTTATGTGATTTGTATAATTCCTTCAAAAATGTATTTACTTCATTTGCTATTTCTGGATAATGTCTCAGAATTAGTACAGAGCTCTTCATGTAGGCAGTATTCTGTAAACTAATAAAGATGTGACATTTGCATTGCAAAGCGACTAATTTACTATTGATTAATATACACTGACCTCACACATACTTGCTAGCCAGGCAGCTGACTCATCCACACACACTGGGTCTGTAAAGCTCATTTGGCTGTGTTTTCGCTGACTTTATCCAGAACAGTCACTGGGGGAAAATGTCCTAGGAAATACCGAGAGTGGCCGTGAGTGGCTTAGACAGTGTTAATGCTCTGATTAAATATTTTGCTCATGACGTGTACAAATTATTCAAAGCACAAAACTGAGATTCACAGCAAACTTGCATCTCCAGCCAGTGATCTAGAAAATAAAAATGACACCTCAGATACTGCTGGTTTTCAATACTGTGTTCCCATTTGCTTAAAAAAATGGCCTGTGCGTTAAACATTCTTTTTATAGTTTGTGTATACCTTAGAGGGGTCTTTTTGCATACATTTATGTTTGAAAAAGACCTTGTTAGCTTATTTTTCACTTCATTAAGCCCATGATGAATACTGAAGCCATCTGTGTGAGGCTGGGGAAGCAGGACAAATGGACCCTAGAAAATGGCAGTGAAGGTGTGCGCTTGGGAACCAAGGCTGAGGGGAGCCTTTTGCATTGAAGTGAGAGAAGTCGGTGCTTTGCACACCAGAAGATAAAGAGAGCCACATGGTGGGGAGCATGGGGGGGAGGCCCTGGCCAGGACCAGGTGTTGCCCCTTTGACCTTCCTTTGTCTTCCCAGCACTGTTTTTAGTGGACGCTATTGAACTAAAATGAGTGTTCCGAGGGCCAACCCTTTTACATTAAAAAAACATAGCAAAGCTTGAGCATTTGAACAAAATAGTCCAAGTGACTTTAAAATTAGTTTAAGAAGTTACTCTGTCATGTACAAAATTCTGAGGACCATGTAGCACTTAAACTTTGTTCTCTCTCTTTTTCACAGGATGTAACATCTTAGAGTAAGGAAGTCTTGATAATTTAATGTTTATCTACTGGTAGCATATAATTTACAGGCTTCTTATTCATTTAAGCAAACATAATTTCCTATGTAGGTTTCTTAGGATTAAGAAGGAGCTTATCCATTTACATTTTTTAAAGTTTTGTATTTTCCAAATACTGATTTCAACCTGAGGTATGTATTCAGATTATCAGAGAACATCTTCACTACATGGTGTATATCTTTATTGATTTACTTACACAGCTGAAGATTAAGGTGCAGGCAGTATAAAGTACTTTTTTTTTTTTCATTCATGCAGCATGTTAATTTTACTCACTTGGCTAAAACTGGCATCTGTAAAGTTAAATGAATGCTTTCTTAGAAAAAAATGTCAAAAACAATTAAAAAAATACTCACTTGTACATGTGTGCCCATTAAGATTTCTAAATATTTATTTCCATTAAGCTCTAACCTTTTGACATGGTCACTTTACCCTGCCCATTGAACAAACATTCATTAAATATGTTACACACATGTGCACACTAACAGATAGTTCAGGCATGTTAAATCTTACAGTATCTTTTTATATTGTACCTTAATTTAGGGGATTATAATGTGAATAAAGGTGGGAAAAAACTAGATTTCTTTCCAAAATAAAACTAAATTTTAATATCTTCTTTCTTTAGGTAGATATTTTGTCCTTAAACACTATTCATTGAAAATTAACCTTATTTATATTTTTCTAAATGATTGCAATATAGAAAATATTCCCACAGTATTAAAATTCCTTACTGTAATAGTGGACTTAGCTGTTCACTCTTGTTTTATGTTACCATACCTTTTTGTTGGATTGCTTTACCAGTATATAGTATATTTTTTCAAATTTTTGTCAGTATTGGAATTTAAAGGCAAAAAGGATTGGCATTGTTAAATCAACTTTGTTTCTTTTTGTAATTAGTTGCCTTGGATTTCTTTTTCTATTTCTAGTATTTTCAACCACTCAGTGTATATATATATAAGCAGTCATTAGGTATTTGCTTTTTAAAATTAAATTTTATTTTCTTTCACTTTTATAGGGAGTTAATAGATTTAGATGTATTGTTATTTTTAATATGTAAGTGCTTGTTTCTGCTTTGTTAGTGTTCTCTACTGTTTCTTTGCATCTCTGATTATCAGATTACTGCTTTTGGTTAGTTTGAATTTTATTTCTTTTTTCTTCTCAGCTACAGGTTCAGAATTTACCTTTTTTGTTTTTGTCTTTTTTGCTACTATACTTAGTTTTAACAAGTGTACATTATGAAATCTACACCGAAATAACAGTGTTGTTCTCAGAACACTGAGCTCTGATCTGCTGGCACCAAGGTTTCAATTACTGTTTTCCAGTCATTTAATTTCACTCTGCATATCTTCCAAATTAATCAGTTGTTTTTGTTTTTTTAAAGATACTGATAGTTATTTAGCTTTATGCATATGATTACCATATATTCTCCTATTCTGCTCCCCAGTTCCATTTCCTCCTGATTAAAGCAAGCTCTTCAGTGGTGATTTCTTTGAAGGTATATGAGTTATGCACTCCCTATTTTTATCTGAAAATATCTGCATTTTACCTGTGCTCTTTGGAAATTGCAAGTTGCAAAATTCTAAGTTAGTAATACTTTTCTCTTACCAACATCAAAATATGTATCTTTTGCTGTTTATTTTTGTTATGGGTGTAATTTTTATTCCTAAGTAGACCCTCAGTTCTTAAGACCTTTTTTGTTTCTTGTTTTTTATCATCAGATACTTCACAGTATATCTGAATTAGTCATGGGTAGAGTGCAGTGTCTTCCTTTACTCTGAGCATTTGTGGTTTTCTTCAGTTCTGGAAAATTTTCAGCCACTAACTTTTAACAACTGCCTCACGTTTCTTTTTCTTTCCTATGCATCTTCTATTTGGGGCAGTTCACAGCCTCTTACACTCCATCCCATGTCATTAAGATTCTGTGTCATCTATTTTTAACTGGGTCTTATGCTTTATTTTGGGTGATGTCTCCATTCTGCTTCCCAGGTAATCATTTGATTCTCTGTTGAGCTATGTCTGTCTGCTACTCAACCTGACTATTAATGCTATTTGTTACGCTAGAAACCACATGAACTTTCTGATAGGTGCTTCTTTCAGATCTACCTTTTCTTACCTGAGGATGCTATCTTCTCTTGTCTCTGAATATTTCAAGTAGGCTCATTTAGAGAGCTCCTCCTAGTCTCCTGCTGCTGGTTCTGGGCATCCACGTCCTTTGGGTGCTTCATGCCTTCTGCTGAAACACACAAAGGCCCCTTAAAGAGGGGCTTCACTTCTGCATCTAGCAGAGGGCTCCTTAACTTTTGGCAGTTTCAATATTTTATATTTTTAATTCTAAAATTGTGACATGGTTTATCCAACAGATAGTTATTATGAGGAATAGACAGAAATCCTGTCCCTTGTAGTTCATGACTGTCTCATTAATAACACATCTGACAGGTTTAAGTACATGTAGTTGGGATAAACTTTATTCTCCAGTCTAAATGAATTTAAGCTGATAGCATAAGTAATTAGCATTAGCACAAGTGTCAGTGCAATTTGCATGTGTGAATATAAGTATACTTTGCAGAGTACTGTAAAATGGCATTCAGCTACTTTAAAAAGTACCCAGAATACTTCCAGGAATACACTAGTCTCATACCTGCTCACTGAGATTCTAGGATCTGCATCAATATTGTTTGATGTTGTTGGCCAAGGAGACCCAGGAACTGTGTATTTAAGGACATAAATTCTAGAAATCAATTATAAATAATTTTTTAAATCCTCCAATTATGTTTAGATTAAACGCACATTTCCTAAAGGTTAAGTGCCTGAATTGTTCTGTTACATGAGTCTTCAGATAAATCTTGTTAGAGTTTTGAGTTTGTCATTGTGTGTTTTTAAATTTCAATATTGCTTTTTAATTTACTGGTTCCCAAGTATATAAAGAAATCTTATCTCTTTTTGGAATACTCTTCTCTATAGCCAAATGCGCAGTCAATAGGATGAAATTCAAATATACATATTCTAGTCTAAAAGTTTTCTGTTCACCAGCATGTGTAGTGAACCTAATGATAAATAATTGTGTAACTAAGTTTGATTTTGTAGCATGTTAAATGAAGATTTTATTTTGTAAAGTGCATTAGTGCTAGCAGAGTTGACGAACAATCTCCTGCAACTTTTAAAACTTAAAAATTGTTGAAACCTAGTATTTTAAGTTTGATGTATCACAATGCCATTTTTTAAAATCTTATGAATCTCATAAATGCAAATGGTTATCAGAAAAATTCCACAGAGCAGTCACTTTGATATAGGGGAATGAAACTCCCAACCTACTATGTCCGGTATGAACTTGTGTTTTCTAAAATTGAAGAATGAATTTTAGGAACAACAGAGGTGAAGAGTAGAATATATTTACTGAGAGAAAGAAAGCTTCTGTCTGAAGAGAGACAGAAGGGATTCCAAGTGGGTTACCAAGGACCCTGTCTTTTCCAGGGACTTTTATAGAGTAAAACCATGGGTTCAAGGTGGGGAGACTGGGAACTCACAAGGCAGGAGGGCATGAAGTGGGACATAACTCAAGTTAGTCAATAAGATCAATAGTTCGGGAAAATGGATTACATTAGGGACAAATGGGAAACCAAGTCGCGTATAAAGTGGGCATTCTTTTTTTTTTTTTTTTTTTTTTTTTGGTACTGGGGATTGAACTCATGACTGCCTGCTTGCAAAGCAGGCGCTTAAGCCACTGAGCTAAATCCCCAGCCCAAAGCGGGCATTCTTATGGAGCAGTGACTCTTTCCTAGGGGGATGGGAACTATTTAGGGTATCAATCCTCAGGATATGGGTGCATTTGTTTGGTCTTTTGTCTTGAGGCCTGGCCCGCAGCAGGAGGCATCAGTTCCTGTCGTGCACCCCCACCCCCGCCCCCGCAGGTACCGGGTGTCTGCACTGGCTCCATTGAGGACCTAGCCCTGTCTCATTGCCTATAATATTTCTAACTAACTCAGCTGCCTGCATAATTTGGCTTTTAGGAAATGAATTGCTACCAGTTAGAGATTAAGAATTGCTGTTCCAAGGCCAGCATCACTTATCCACTCATTTCCATTTAGGATTTTAAAGGTAGCTCTCTATGTACTGGCCGATTTGTTTGCTTTACCACCTCCCCTTCATATTTTCTTTAAAGTTTGCTCCACTTTGCCTCTTGTAGACCCTGCTCTCTTTTCTCACGGTGTCGCATCTGCCCAGATTGGTATAGCTTGCTTGCCTGTGCCATTCCCCTTTCCCTTTTGCCTTGCTAGGCCTGGGGAGCCCATTAGGCTATAAAACTCTGACCTCTGTGAAAAGCATCCCTCAGCTTCAAGCCAAACCTTTCTCATTCTTTGACTTAATCGGATTACACAAAGGCTATTTGATGTTGGGCTGCTGTGTTGGCAATTAAATGATATTATGACAAGACAGTGACCAAATATTAATGAGACTGTCATTTTGAAATCTCTAAATGAGAACTATACACCTGAGAAAGTCTAAATTCTTGTCACCCTACCAGCTGGCTCATGTGTGCATTCTTATAGTGTTGCATCATGTGAGTGACTGGAGCCGAATGCAGGATGTGTGGTGTGGTGTGCAGTGTGGTGTGATGATGGTGTAGGGGGAGATGTTTCCATGGATGGGTGGTGGAGGACCTTACTTGATGTGTGGCTAGTTGATACAGTAACTGCTGTGTTCTGCTTAGCCAAGTAACCAGTGTCCTAGATCTGAGATTAGAGTTTTAAGGATTGAGGTTAAGCAAAGACCTGGAGAGTAAGAGGGCCATAGATTCTTTACTGTTTATCTCATTTTTTGTCTCTTTTTCATCTTGTATCATTAAATCTATATTTGCTGTTAATAGTGTTTAAATTCTCAAGGTTTTTTTTTATTAAGCCTTTAAAATATTAATTTCATGCTTCATTACTAGGAAAAAAGGCACCTATATGTCTTATTTTGTTGACTTACAGTTTTAATAGTCTCAAGACCACCACAACTAGTGTCGTGCCTGTTGGTGACTACTGTTTTTATTTCAGAATGATCTATTCTTCTCTGCTACATTCCTAAATTTTATTCACAGTAAATAAAGAGGATCAGCATTTGGCTCCTTGGAGTGGCTGGTTATAAATAGACCGGAAAATAGCAACAAGCTGGGCTGCTGCTTCACTAATGGCCCTTTTTCAAATACTTAAAAGCAAATGATTCATCAAATAGAATCAACTACAAGCAGAAACCTGCCAATTTGTAGAATTTGACTCCTCCTAATCAGAGTAAGGCAACAGGATGTTGGGTTCCTGCTCTGCACCTGATTAAAGCCAAATGCGGGAGGAGCAGCTGGGAAGGAGGAAGCTCAGGAGGCTCTCAGCTGGGGGTAGAGCAGCCCC
Organism: Dolichotis patagonum; assembly: GCA_004027295.1. Classification (NCBI taxonomy): domain Eukaryota; kingdom Metazoa; phylum Chordata; class Mammalia; order Rodentia; family Caviidae; genus Dolichotis; species Dolichotis patagonum. The sequence goes on from PVJX010000658.1 coordinate 151,099, forward strand.
AGAAATCTAGAGGAAAATGATTTTTTTCAAGAAACCTCCCACATTTGTTTTACTTTCCAGATATACCGGTAGATAAGCGCATAGTCAGTCTCAGGTTTAAGGTTGTAAAGCAACACTCTGTGTACTGTTTAAGGGACAATAAATCTGTTGAGGTATGAATTAAGCCGTATAACTTCCTTTGAGAGTATACCAGTTATTTTCAGATAATTTTCTACCCTAATTTTGTCATATTCTGTCGTAAGCAATTATTTTTAACTTTTAAAATGATCACTCTCTTCCTTGTATTTAATATTAATGATTTTCCCCATTAAGCTTCTATTTTTATTAAGAATTTTTTATCAATAATGGGCTCTTTTATTTTGACTTAAAATATATATGCACTTGGATTCATTGTAATCATTTCCCATGCTGGATCAAAGTATTGAATAATCTATTATTGATATTTATTTTAATATTTGTACAGAGGTAAGCTAAAACTTTGGTTCCCCATGAATAAATTTTTAAAAATTGGAAGCATTTACTCTCCCCTAATTTTGATTGTAGATCTGAGAAATTATTAAAGTATTTGTTTACTTTTATTTTAATTTGTTTCTAAAATATACTTAGTATTCTATATATTATCTTTGATAACTGAAACACACATACATGTGTAGCATTTATATACTCCTGAATTATAACCTTTATGCAAATGCATTTATTGTTGACATTTAATATCTACAAATTCTCAGGGTTTTTTTTTTGCATATTTCTTTAATTCCCAAGGTTAACCTCAAAAAATAATACTTTCTTGGGACAGATATTATAAATGTTTACAGTATTATTCACATAAACTTTTAAAGCTCCTATTAGTTTTTTTTGACTTTTGCCAATTTAAGACTTTAGATTAAACGTGTAATTTCAAATATCAAGAACCAGGTAGAAATGTTCCAAGAAAAGAAATCTACATACCAGTATCAGTTTGAATGCATGAAAAATCTTAAAGGCTCATAAACTAAATGCAGCAACATATGGATTATACACCATGACCAAGTGGGATTTAACTCAGGAATAAAAGGTTGGCTTCATAGCCACAGCTTGACAGACTTAATACAACAAATTAGTAGAAGAAAGGACAGAAAATGTACAATTATCTCTGTTGACACTGAGAAAATTTGACATTTTAAAAAATCTAGTACACTATGAATAGAACTTCCCAACTGAAAAGGGCATGTTTGAAAAGCCCAAAGGCGACCTCAGGCTGGGCACATTCCCTCTATGGTGAGGAATAGGAGAAGGCTCTGGCGCCTCTCCACTTCGGTTCATCCAAGGGGATTTTCTCCAGGCAGGGAGGCAAGGTGGGGAACAGCAGGCAGCCACATTAGAAGGAGGATCACCTCCGTGTGGAGATGACCTGGTTTCGTCTTCTGTATGGATGACCCCAAGCAGTGCACCAGAAGGTAGTACAGCTGATAAGTGAGTTCAGCAGAGATTCAGGATGTAAGATTAATATATCTTAGAATATCATTTATATTTCTGTGCATTATCAGTGACCAATAAGCCCACAAAAACATCATTAACATTGGGAAAATGTAAATCAAAACTGCATTGAGATTTGCTACCCTAACCCTAACCCTAACCCTAACCCTAACCCTAACCCTAACCCTAACCCTAACCTGCAGGGATTGCTGCAGCCAGAACATGGTGTGGAGGAGAAAGGTGTGGGGAGAATAGAACTCCTTCACTGCGGCTGTGGATGTAGTGTGGCCAGTGTGGAAGCCACCTGACAGTTCCTTAAAAGTAGAGACCTAGGGTTAGGACTAGACTTTTTCCGCCTATATTTTAACCCCACAATATACTTATGTTTACTTTAATTTTTAAAGAAATACTACATTTTTTACATCTTTATTACTTTTGATTTTCATTTTTTGCACAGATGCAAATATTTTGAAAATGTGTATATCTTCTGATACAGTTTTTGTTCAGTCTGAACATTTACATGTCATTCTGTATCAGCCTGCTCATAATGAATTTTCAGTTCTTTGTGTGACTGAATCAAAGTCTTTTTTTTTTAAAGTTTATTTTCAGTGGACATACATTAAAACATATTCTGTTTTATATCATTTCTGAGAAGTAGTCTTCAGTCATTTTTGTCTTTGCTTCCCTACAGGTCTTTCTCCCTTTATTTGTAACATTTTCTCTATGTTGTTAGTGTACCGTAATTCGATTGTAGTGTGCTATGCAGGTTTTGTCCATGTTTATCCTATACAAGTTTATTAGTTTTCTTGGATCTGAAGGATTATAATATTCACCAAATTATGAAATTTTAAGTCATTATATCTTGAAGTATTTTCCTTGTATTTCAGTAGTGTTTAGATTACTTGACTTTTTCCATTGGCCATTGAGGTTCTGATCAAAATAAACAGAGCTCTTTTCTGGAGGGAACAGCCACAATTTTTTCTTTCGCTCTCTCTCTCCCTTTGTCCCTCTGTCTGCCGTTATATATGGTAGAGAGATGTCTTCCAAGACACACATTGAACCTCTAAAAACCTCTCTCTCCCAACTCTCTTTCCTTCTTGGGTCCTTCTTTAGCTGAGACTTGAGCCTCCTAATGGAGGAGCAGAGGCTTCAGGCAGGGCTTCTTGTAACTGCGTTTCAAAGCCCATTGCAGGGCCTGTATCCTGCATGAATTCTTTGTTCAGCAGTATTAAAAATTAGATTTCCTTTTTGACTGTCAAGCTATAAAATCCTCCGAACCATCTATAATTGTGTTTTTCCTTTGCTTGAAATGTCGAAAGTAAAAAGGAAACTTCTTTTATGGTGTTATTTCCAGAGATAAAACTTCCCAATCTCAGGCCGGAGACCCCTCTTTCTGCCTGGGTGTCCATGGGTGTCCCTTACCTGGACACAGGCCAGTACACACTCTGATATGAAAGGCCCTGTGTATGACTTCCTTCCGCTGTACGCCCGAGTACAGTATATACTTTCACCTTTACGTCATCTCTTGCAGTGAGAAAACTTCCCTGTGTGTTCCTTAAATTCATATGGGACATTGTGAAAGAGCCCTTCGAGAGACACAGTCTGCTTCTGTCTACCCTTGGGAGGCTGGCGTTACCTTCTTGTCTTAAATGGTGATGTTCTGTGTCTGTGTATTTCTGTGAGTCGTGGAAAGCTACTGGCTTCTTCAGCAGAGTAATTTTCAAGTCATCATGGACAACAGAATAAAATAATTTTTATAGTTGAAAAAAAGGAAAAGATGAGTCTTGGAAATTCAGACAGTTAAGGGGGAGAAATGCCATCCATTATCCAATTTATGTATTTATGTAGCCCTGACTTTTACGTGATTAATGAGCTTTCTTAGCAACACAGTGAGTTACTGGGATACAATTTGAAATGGATGGTGCAGACAGGATTGAAAGATTCCTGCACTCAGGTCTGACAGATTTGGGAAACAGATTTCCCCTGCCTTTAAAAAGCAGATCTCTGTGCATTGTGAAAAGTTCCCAGGGCTTCAACTTGGGAGTCTTGGATTCTAGTATGGCTTTGCCAGCTGTTAGTCATAGGTCCTAAGCTCTCTGAAGTGTAATTTTCTAAGCCATTGGCTCCCAAATTACCATATGTCTAGAGATAGTGATCCCACACCTCCCACCCTGGCATCTGGTTTTAGAGATTCAATGTGTATCTTGGGAAGACTTCTCTCTACTATATATAACGTGTGTGTGTGTGTGTGTGTGTGTGTGTGTGTGTGACAGAGAGAGAGAGAGAGAGAGAGAGAGAGAGAGAGAGAGAGAGAATCAGTAACTTTACTAGTGAGAGTTGGTCTGTCACTTTTTCTCCATGATTTTATTGAATGTCAGTGAGGAAATAGCAGTGCATTTAGAGTCCAAGATGTGTGGATGTACATATGAAATTAAAGTGGAGACAAAAGGCCCAAGATGTATTGCTAAATGTTACTGGTCAGTCAAGAAGCAGAGCTTCATATAAGCTGGATCATTTTCCTCTGTTAAGTTAGAATAATAATGTCTAATACTTGGATTGTTTTAAGGATTAAATGAAGTGCTGGCTGTAAAATGATAGTAATAGCAACTGAAGACATTTTGCTTCCTATTTTAGTTTTTCAAAGTGAACAACAAATCCAGAAACTTGCTTTTCATATAGTAAAGAGGTAAATAAGAAGGAGCACAGAAGCCAAAATGAGAAAATAAATGTTTGCAACAGTGCAGATGATTTTAAACTTCAAAACAAGAAGAAAAACAGGCCCCCCCCCTTTTTTTAGAAAACTAAGTAGATTATAGAACACAGCAAGGAAACAGTATAACCTGTATAATCTTTAGTGTGAAAGAAAAAAAATAAAAGTGTCAAGAGAAAATTAATGTCCTTAAATGCTTAATTTTTAATAGACTTTTTAGTTGCAAATAACAGGGGAGAGAACGTTGCCTGGAGTTGCATGTGCTTAAAGTTGGGTAAGAATATCCATTTTTAATTAGATGAAAGCTCAGGGTGTGTCACCTTAGCATTATTTATTTTTGGTTGTTCACTTCTGGGTGCAGTTTTTATTTTTCACCATTGCCTGCCCTCCCACATCCTCCTCAAAAAGAAAAGAAGGCAGGGGAGCTCATAAGGGTGTGGTTTCATAGAAATCACGTGCCTGGGGGAATCTGAGATACTTTCTTGCATCTAAACTTGCTCAACTCAGTCTGTGTGTGTTAATTGGTTATTTTCTATTGTATTTTTTTAAGTACTCAAAAAAATATTCCATATGAAATTTTCTTTTATCTCATATTGTTTCTTTTTGCCCCTAGGGAAGGTTTTAGAACAAGAAATTATATAAATTAGTAGATTCCTCCTACATAGAATGTACAGTGTGTATTATTAAAAACACAACTTTTTGGTTACAGATTAGAAAAGATGGCAGAAATTACTGGTGGGCAGACATTGTAGAATGATGTTAAAAAGTGTTTTTCTTCTCCAGTTAATAGAAAGTGCATCTATAATATAATGATATATTCATTTTTAGGTTTACCTGTCAATACATAAAATTTATGTTTTATAGCAATTGCTAAAAAATGTGTTTCTGAGCAGAGATTTAAAAGTCAACTCTATCACTACAAGAACCAATGGATTTGGTGGTTTCTACATTTCTATCAGTGCAACTATGAATGGAGGCAGCTGGCTCAGATGATAGTAGATTTGGAAATGAGGACTTGAAGGTCATTAATGTGTTAAGTGGTAACTGAATATGAAGAAATCAGTACGCTGGATTGAGTTGTGTGAGGGAAAATTTGCGTATGGGAACCCCCAGAGTTAAGAGGATCTGGGGTGAAAAGAGCCTTGTTAGAAGTGATCAGAGAAGCCTGAAGACAATCAGAGATAGTGGTTTAGAGAAAGTCACCAAAAGAGCATACAGTATTCCAGAAGTCCTGGGTTGGGTGTAGTCAAAAGGCGCAGCAAGTGGTGCTGAGGATCCAGCTGGGTTTAGAAGCCGTACATGTGAAGTGTACGCCAATTGGTGTATTTCCGGTTTCTCTGAGGCTGAACACACTTCGTTTCAGAATGGAGAAGACAAATGGCTAGCTTTAAGTGGGATTAACGGGAGAGCAAGAAGTGAGGAGTGGTCCTGATAGACTGAATAAAATGATAAACTGGGATTGAGGCTCTACTCTGTTTTACCTACATTTCTGTTAGAAAATAAGCCAACAAAACTAAAACTGTTAAAACAGATTTCACATGTCAAAATGTTAGTTGATTTAAGTTGTAACTCCAGTCTCTGTCCATTCCAGAACACATAAATTTGTCTCTTATTTTTTTCCCTTACTGAGTTGAAATCATAAAGGGGCAATTGTTTTCTGAGTGGTAAATGGCCATTATAGACTGGCTCTGACTGCAAATTTCTTACCTCTAGTTTGGACCATACAGTTGAATTCCCTGAATCCTAGTGATACTTAACATCTTGCATGAGGTCCTGTATTTTGAGGTAATTTAAAACCTTATTAATCCAGGCCCCATTGAGTCAGGATTTGAGCTATTCCAGACACAAGCCTTATTAAAACTCACCATAACAGTCTCTGAAAAAAGTTCCACTAAGCAAACTAATCGTGCAAACAAGATTTGAGCAAGAATGTTCAAACTACTTAAAACAGGACTTTGTTTATAAGTACCCTTAAGCACTTCTTAAGTACTTGAGCAGCTCTCACTTACTTATAAACTATCTATACTCTCATTGCAAATCACTCATATCTATTTATTAAATCTATGGTTTGATAACATGTAACATTTTATTAGTTAATTTTAGTCACTGAATTTTATAGATGAATTTTGGCAGCTAAGGTCAAATGTTAGCTCAAATAATTTCCCAAAGATCTGTATTAAATCCAAACATCAGAAACACACTTAAAATTTGCGTACCATTAGGCTCTGTCTTGACTGCTATTACTTTATCCCTTATTCCTTGTTTCTATCACTTCTCCAGACAATTTTAGTAATATCAGTGATGAAGTATGCAAGACTTCTTTCCCATTACCTGAACAGTGGTCCCAGAGATCTAGAACTTTGGTATCAGTCCCAAGATGCAGGATAGTTCAGGAGACTCCTATCAGTAGAAACACTTGACCTACCCCAGAGGCCAGGTCTGTGTTCCCTCGCCCCACATTCAGCAGCTCCTGGACTGTAATGCCTTCTGTTGTATTGGAGGACTTAAGATGAGAAAAACTTTTAGATATTTAATCAGTTTTTATTATAATAAATTATAAAATTTTGCAAAAGTAGCTAGGGCCAGGGGTTTAGCTCAGCAGCACAAGCCCCTGCCTGGCAAGTGTGAGGTCATGAGTTCAATCCCTGCTACCAACAACAACAACAAAAAAAAAAAGTAGCTAAATTCTGTTTTCAAATTTTGAGTTGTTCGTAAAATTCATTTGGAAACAGAAGAAACCTAGAATAGCAAAGGCAATCCTGGGCAACAAAGGCAAGGCAGGAGGCATCACAATCCCTGACCTAAAATACTACAAAGCTACTGTGATAAAATCAATATGGTACTGGCAACAAAACAAAACCCACCAAAACAGACCTGAGGACAAATGGAACAGAATAGAAGATGCAGATACACTATAAATACACTCAGCCACCTTATCTTTGACAAAGGGGCCAAACATGTACACTGGAAGGAAGATAGCCTTTTTAATAAAAGGTGCTGGAAAAACTGGTTTTCCATATGCTGAAGACTAGAACTAGACCCATGTCTATCACCATGCACTAACCTAAAGTCAAAATGGATCAAAGGTCTAAATACTAAAAAAGAAACACTAAGTCTACTGGAAGAAAAAGTAAGTGGAAGTCCTGAAAACATAGGTGTAGGCAGAGAGTTTATGAACAGAAACCAAACTATATGGGAAGTACCTCAAAGAACCACCAACTAGAATCTCATCTGGTTAAAAAGTTTTTGCACATCAAAAGAAATCACCAACAGAATGAAAAGACCACCCACAGAGTGAGCAAAAAATTTTAGTCAACTGTCCCTCAGACAAAGGACTTCTATCTAGAATGTATAAAGAATTGAAAAAAATCAGGGCACCAAATTCAGTGACCCAAATCCAAAAATGGGCATCTGAGATGAATACACATTTCTCAGATGCAGAAATACAAATGGCAAATAAATATATGAAAAAATGTTCATCATCATTAGTCATTAGAGAAATGCGATTTAAAACAACACTGAGATTGCATCTTATCTTGGAAAGAAGGCTGTCATCAAGAAATCAGCCAATAACAAATACTAGTGGAGCTTCAGGGAAAAAAGAAATCCTTCTCCACTGTTTCTGGGAGAGTACACTGGTAAAACCACTGTGGAAATCAGTGTGGAAATTCCTTAAAAAACTAGGATTGGAGGGCTTATTCGATCTAGCCATTCCCCTTCTGGGTATTTTCTCAGAAGAATTGCAAATATCATGGCAAAGCGATATATGTGCACCCATGTTTATAGCAGCACAATTTTTAATAGCTGCATCTTGGAAATAACCCAAATGCTCATCAACCAAGGAATGGATAAAAAAGGTGTGGTATTTTTATACAGTGGAATGCTACTCAGCTATAAAGAAGGATCAAGTTGAGTCTTTTATAGGTAAATGGATGCAACTAGAGATCATGCTCACAAGTGCACATGTGTGAAAATTGTATTGTCTCCCTAGCATAAGAAACTCAGAATAATTACTATCCAGAATGTACAGTTGATATTGTGAAAGAGGAAGAAGATACTAAATAGGAAAGAATAATTGGGATGGGGGAAGGAAGAAAAGAAGGAAGGCAAAGATAGCTAAGATGATTATGCTACTAATTTCTTTTAGTTCATTGAAACAGTTTGTGCTCATATTGTTTGATCAATTATACATGCCTTGTAATCTGTACAACTACTCTGAAGATAACAATGTACACTATATTAGCCATTGTTAATTTCCTATTATCTTGTTTTGAAATTCTGTATCATTGTTTTTATTGTTTTTTTCTCTTTAAAATAAACTTTAAAAAACCAAAGTTTGAGTTGTTTTAAAGTAGTACCGGGTAGCTGTTTAAGAGTGGCTGAGTGTGTGTGGGCTTGTACACACACAAGGTTGAACTTACATGCTCATACATATCCTTGCACGTGCTAAGCACACTTTACCACTGAGCTACAGCCTAGCCCCAGTAGTGGGCTCTTGATGGTCTCCATGGTTGTGATTTCTGCTGAGCCCTGTCCTCAGAAAATGTGCTTGGCTGTTTTAAAACTTCTTCTGTCTTTTTAAGGAGTAGGTGTTTCGTGACTAATAAATATTTTCTAAGTTGTTAATCTAATGGGAGGGGTTTCTTTTGGCCTTTTGGCAATGAGCATACTCTAAAAGGTTTAATAAGTAATTCTAAGTGTAGAGATGCACCCCCAGATTAATTATTTCAGTGACCTCGGAATGCTTGGTACTCTTTCAAGGAGAAGAACTCCTTCCCCATGAGCTGAACTGTCCCGATGGGACATTAAGGGTGCACCGTGTAGTGCAGGGTGTTACGTGAGCATCCCACTAGTCGCAGAGGTGCTTGAGATAGAACCAAGGCTTCGCAGTGCTGGGCAAGGGCCCTTATGTTGAGCTCACCCCAGCCCGTCCTCAGGTCTTAATTTACCATGAGTAGATGTCTGCATGTCAAAATAGAAATACTTACATTGGATCTTCACCAGAAATTTAAGGCAAAAATAGCCTTCTTAGATAAATACAGTATTGGAAAGGAGATTTTGATGGAATAGCAACTTAAAATAATGGGTTTCAGCACTGACCTGGGACAATACTTCCCCTGGCTTTTTTGAAAGATGTCGGTTCATTTCTGATTTTATCCTTCCCCAATGTATGACATCTCAAAATTCAAGAACTTGCCAAATTATTTTTTATTCCAATTTGACTGCTGAGATTATAAGACAGATGTTTGGTGATAAAGGAAAATGACTGGTCCTATGCAGTTCCTCATTCCTAATGAATCTAACTCAACTAATAGCCTTTGAAATTTGCTTCTTGGAAATTTCTGCTTTACTTTTTGTCACAGATATTTTTTCTTGGCACAGTGTAAATGGCAAGTGCTTTCTAAATTTATGATTTAGTGGACAGATTACTTGCGCGGGTCATTGAGTTTGGAAGTACTTTGACTCATTGGAATTTTAAGAAAATTATTTTATGGCTTCCAATTTGAAAATTGAAATAATATGAACTCCCTTCATACCTCAGAGGGATGTAAATGATTTGAATAAGATAATATCTATACCTTAATAGGGTTCTGATGCCACATAAATATTATCATCTCCACCCGTTACATTATCATCATGACTTTTTCTATACCTAATGTAATTATGACTAAGGTCATAAATCATCTCATAGTTGGAATCTGAGTTTCACTCTGACATTCCTTTACAAGTGTGTTAGTTTAGGAAACATGTATTTTATTATCATGTGTTCTGTTGTACAATCTTGTCTTGTGCTATAATATTCTACATGTTCAGACAGGACCTCTTCATTTTAAATGTATTATTTGTTCCTTGCCTTTTTGTAGTTAGAAAATAAGTTCCTAAAAAATCCCAACTTTTCAAAATAATCTGTACACCACGCACTTTTCCACCCCTGGGAAGAATGGTAGATCTTTCTGGCATTATTTCATAGTGTCACTTTGTGAAAATAAAAATACTGCATTGAATTTGGGCTCTATTTTAGATGGAGCTGAAGGTGCTAGCCACTCAATGGGCAGATGTTGAATTTAATTTTATTTTCTAAGTGTGGTTACTTGTGTTCTTTTTCAATATTTTGTTGGTTAATCTGGATCCTTTGCAATTTTAAAATTAACTGCTCAGTTTGAGAAATGTGAGAGCTGAAACTATAAAACTTGTACAGGAAAACATAAGAAGCATCTTCATATTCAGAGGTTTGTCAATGGATTTTTAGTTAAGACACCAAAAGTACAAGTAAAAAAAGAGAGAAAATAGTGATGAGTTGGACTCCATCAAAATTTAAAAATTTTGTGTTTCAAAACATACCATGAAGAAGCTGGGCATGATGGTGTACAACTATAATCTCATCACTCTTGGAGAGCAAGACCGGAAGATAGCAAGTTTGAGCCCACCTGGATAATTTAGCTGCATAGTGAAAACCTGTTTTAAAATGAATAAAATGAAGGAAAGGGCTAGGAATGTAGCTCATTGCAAAGGTCCTGGGTTTAGTCCCCACTAACACACACACACACACACACACACACACACACACACACACACACACACAGATACCTCATGGAAAAAGTGAGGAGCAACTCACATAATGCAAACTATTTTCATATATGAAATAAAAGATGCATCTAGAATATATAAAAACTTACAACTCAATAATAACAAGATAAATAGTCCAAGTAAAAAGTGGGCAAAGGATCAGAGAGGACATTTTTTTTAAAAGACACACAAATGACCAGTAAGAGGAAATGCTACTATAATTTGGGTCTGAAATGAGCCCCAAAGCCCATGTGCTAGAGGCTTGGTTCTCTGACAGGGGCCCTTTAAGAGTTGGGGCCCACAGGAAGTACTTCACATCTTTGGGGGTGTGCCATGGAGGGGTTTTTGGTCCTTCTTTTCATTTATTTCCTGGCTAAGAGGGAATTGGGCTCTGCCAAGTGTTTCCTGCCACTGCCACCCCATTCCCTCAACTGGAAGCTCAGAGCAGCATGGCCAGAGGACCAGAAAGCAGCTTTTCTCTTTATCAGTGGAATATATCAACTGTTTTTGCTGAAGTGACAGAACACTAACACACTTGCCCTTGTTAGTCAGTGGAACAGTGTAAATAAAGCCAGAATGCAGGCTGGGGCTATAGCTCAGCGGCATAGGTGCCTGCCTGGCAAGCACAGGGTCCTGAGTTTGATTGCTGGCACCAATGAAGAAAGAAAGAAAGAGAGAGAGACAGGGAGAGAGGGAAGGAGGGAAGGAAGGAAAGAAGGCCAGCCAGCCACAGTGGGACGGCATTTCACGTCTGGTCAAATGGGTAGGAGACATAAGTGAGATAACAACAAGGTATTGGCACAGAAGTGAGGGAAGGAGAGCCTGGTTCACTGCTGTCAACACAGTCCAGTGGCGCAGCCACCTTGGGAACCAGTCTGCAGCTCTTCACATGGATCAGCCTAGTGCTATGTACAATCCAACAGCTCCTCTGTCAGTACCAACCCAAGAGCCATGAAAGCAGTCTCACCTAAAATTTGGTGCAAAATGTCACAGCAGCATTATTTATAAGTGCTAAAAGAGGGAAACACGCCGAGTGCCCCTCAGCTGGTGAGTGGATGAACAAAATATTACACTCTCCTATACCCAGGGTTATTATTTGGCTATAAAAAGAAATGAAGTCCTGCTGCTTTTTACAATATGGACGAAACTTAAGAACAATATGAAAAGCAAGAGGGTATTCACAAAAGGTCTCACTGTGTCCAAAATATGTAATAGAAGCACAATAGGTTAGCACTTCCTAATGGGAAGAGGGCTGGACAGGTGGCAATCTGGAGAGTGACTGTTGTGGATACAGGGTGTCTGTCCGCCTGATTAAGATATTCTTAAATTGAAGGTGGGGATAGTTGCAGACAGCTGTTGCTCACTAGGAACCAGATCTCAGAGAGGTAAGTGAAATATCACAGGAATTTATTAACAGATTAAGTACTTAGAGATAAAATTTTCTGCTCCTAACATATATACTTTCTGAAAATACTAAACCTTAATGCATATGTTAAGGTTTTCGTCTGTGTGCAAAAGTACAGTTGTTTCCCTGTTTCTTCCAGTGTTTTGTTCTTTAAACCCCCGTGCCTTTGCGGTGGCCAAGAGGTAAGGTAAGGATGAGCGTGAGCCTCTTTGTATTGTCCCTCGAGCGCTGGCTGTGTGGCACCTGCCTTGTACCCTTCTGAAGGACTGGAGCGCTCACAGTCTGCAGGCAGTGGTGCACGTGGTACAGCGCGGCACTCGGCCTTTGCTACGCCTGTGCTTCGCTCTGCTCTGCCTGAGTTAGATTCGCTCTGCTTTGCACCGCTGAGCTCTCCATCCCCTCTCCAGTCCCTGCGCAGCATCGGATGCGTGCGCCCTCGTCCCTGCAGAGACAGCCAGGTGCCCCTGTCCTGCCAGGAAAATCCCAGTCTCTAGCCTGGTGTTCAAGGCCCCAGCCAGCCTCTCCCAGCCTTGCCTCTCACTGCAGCCTTGGTTGTCTTGCACTCTGGTACCCCAGCCTGACAGCCCACTGATGTGCTGTCCTGGAGTCATCCGGTGGGGTGTGGGGGCTTCAGCAAGCCAGGCTGACCTGGAGCCTCACAGGGCTCAGGCCCTGGCCTCCTCCCGCCCGCTTCTCCCTCCCTGCCTGCCTTGACTATTCTTTCAGATTTGATGGTGTCGTCTAGACATCGCCTAGATGAAATTGTCTTGTCCAATTCTGCTTCAATTTCTATTTTCACTTTACACACTTGGAAGCTACTTTTCTTTATGTCCGTAATGATGAATCTTTGTATTGTCCGCATTTTTTAACATTCACACTTCACATTCCATTTTTGTTATCTTTCCCTTTTCTTGCCATTTTCTTGAATTACACTTTGATGTCAACAATACTACTTCTACTTTATTTTTATTAGCATTTATTTATCCTTTGGTTTTCAGTCTTTCTCTTTCGTGTTGTTTCAAGCATGTGACTTGAAAACAGCCTCTTTAATACTCACTTTTGTGTCTTAATGAAACAACTTGAGGCCCTTATATTTATTTTATGTATTTTCCCTAATTCTTGTTTGGGGATTCCTGTTCTCCATCTCTTTTTGTTTCTTGTTGTAATTTTTAGTGATTTTTATTGATCTAAGTATGTAAGCTGCATTTTTTTCTGAATTCTGCATTCTATTTTCTTGGTTGTTTCTCATAACAATACTTCATCTTTCAATTCTAGGATTTTAATGGTATCTTTATTCCACTGAATCTTTGCCAAGGATGGAAGGGAATCTTGTGCTTGCTTTTGTCTGCTTTCCCACCTTTTACTTGAATCTTAAAATTGTAGAATTAATTTGTCTGTTAGTTACTAATTCAGTATGCCTTTCTTATTAGTATTTTTCTAAACAGTTGCCGTTAATCCCACAGCTAGTTTATCAAATACAGTTTAGATGAATTATAATTTTTATTATCTTCATTGTTTATTACTCATTGAGCAACTTGCTTATTTGTAGTTTTTTTCTGCAATCCTTTCAAGTAATATTTTGCATTTGGTGACATAATATTTAAATCTTGTTTTAAAAATTGATTTTCCTTTATCTTCTCTCTTGTTTTATTTTATCTCAACTCTGGGGTCATGATCTGTCTTACTTACTTTTTACTTATCGCTGAGACAAAATACCTGATGCCCAAAGTTGGGGAAGGAAAAGTTTATTTCTTACAGCTTTTGGAGATTTCAGTCCATTCTCAGTTGGTTCCAAGATAGAGTAGCATGACGGGGCCGCAATTCATGGCGTCTGCAAATAGACAGCAAGGCAGAAATGGGCAAGAAGAAAAAGAGATATGCCTTCTTCCAGCCATTACATTGTATGCTGGCCCCACCCCTATGCAGGTGTAGCACTGACATCATGGATCCAAGTACTAGACAATGAACCAATCAGAAATGCACAATGCAAACACATGAGGCCTGGGGGCCACCAACATAAACCATGACATGATCCATCCCTTCAGATTCGTGTGATTATCACTCTCTCTTTAGCCTTTAGATTTGTCTTTCTCTCTATCACATACCTTCTTTTCCTTCATTCTGTTTCCCTCTCATAATCTGTTTCTTGGCAGGACACTCATGTGATATTATGTCTTTCTTTTTACTTGTTTTTTGGGCTTTTGTTTTGTTTTTCAGTCTTTACTGGGAGTGAGCCCAAGAAGTAGGAAATGCCAGGCAAGTGTTCTGCCTCTAACAGTTATCTGTAGCCCTTTTAAATTTTTAATTAATTAATTAATTAATTTTTTTGAGACAGAGTCTCACTACTTGTCCAGGCTGACCTTTAACCGGTATTTCCCTGACTCAGCTTCCAGAGTAGCTGTGATTACAGGTGAGTACCACTGGGCCCAGCTTCTGCTGAGCTTTGTGTTCATCAGCTCTGCCTGGAAGTTTGGGTGTATGTGGCCTACCATCAGTGTTCTCATCTAGCACTTAACAGGTCCTTTATCCGTGGGGAAATTTCCCACTATGTTGTTTTTTCCTGCTCTTTCATCTGCTGCTTTTCACAGCAATGAATTTCCTGAATATGGTGTTTGTTTCTTACTTGTTTGCGTATTTTTTTTTCTTTACATTCTGAGGATTACTTTTAGTTGATCTTCTAAGTGGAAAATTTTATTTTCCACCGTGTTGCTTGCTTCTCTAGGGTCTTCCTTAAGCTGCTGGTTTTAGCCCTGGGTGCTTCTTGGGCTTGGACCTTGTTTCCTGACATGGCCTCAGCCTGCTCCTGAGGGGTGGGTGTTCAGGTCTCCTGAGGGTGCTATGTGCTGAGCCTACTTCCCTTCCTTCCTTTTGTGGGTACTGATCCTCTTCCAGGGCTTAGGACTCCTCACTGCCCCACTCCTCCTTAGAAAGGGAGGTGCAGACTTCTTGAGGTTGACAGCCAGCAAGTGCCCCCAACACAGGGAGTCTTATTTGCTCTCCCCAGGGGGCTCTGCCCACCAAATGGTCAGCAGGGATGAGTTCCTCAGG
>PVJX010000658.1:166383-225480 GCA_004027295.1 Dolichotis patagonum
AAAAAAAAACCACTAAGAAATCATTACTTGACAAATTACATACTGACATCTTGGAAATAGTTGTTCAAATTACAAAATTAAAGCATGCGAAGTAGACATTCAGGCAGTGACACTGTTAACAGTTCTGTTCCACGATCTGACAGAAACAGCAATATAGTCATCCATCTTACACACTCAAACATACATGCAATTATATCAAAAGGGTTAAATTAAACACAACAAAACAGAACAAAGCGGGTCACAAGAAAGCAATGTAAGAGACATAAATTTCAAAGCTAGACAATCGGAGATATTCACTCTCTATTATATTGACTCTTGTTTTCTTCCAAATAGTTGTCCCTGTTGTCACATACAGGGAATTCACATGAAACAACATAGTGTGGAACTGATCTAAGCAGGACGAGGAGGGCATTTCAGGTCTTCAAGACCAGACAATAGGGAAGCCAAGAATGGCTGTCATAGTGTCTCTCATTCTCTTCAAAACAGCTATCCATACCTTCATGTGTGTTGAACTTAAACAAAACAAAACAAAACAAAACAAAACAAAACAAAACCAGTTTGAACAAAGAATGATAGTATTGCTGGATTTCACATCCTGACATTACAGAGTCAGCACTGGGTACTGTAGTGTCTCTTTTTCTTCAAAATAGTTTTCATTTCAACATGCGTTATATAGTTGGTTCTCGTAAACTGTTTATAAGCTCTACACATGCATGAGTTTCTACATGTATATCTATCCTTTCTGTATTAGAGAGAAAAACAAAACAAAGCAAGACAAAACAAAACAATTCCTAGAAAAGCATGAAGCAAAAAGTCATATAGAACCACAATACAAGGTGATCTAAAATGGTTACCATTATGTCTCAGCAGTATATAACAACATTAATAAAAACAAAGCATTGGAGATATTATAAGACTTCAAAAGTAGGCAATAATCAAACCAGAGTGGGTATTTTAGTGAATCTTGTTATCGTCAGTGTAGTTGCCTATACTCTTAGACTTGATGCTATCCATCATAACAGATTTGAATAAAATCAGTCAATACAAGATAGCACTCTAACAAACCAGATTCAAATAAGATCAGTCATAATAAGACAGTATAAGTTATACAGGGCTTCAGATTAAGTTGATAGGAAAATTAGGGATGATTACCATAATATGTCCTCTTATTTTTGGGATAGCTGACCATGTCCTCAAGTCTAGCGTAAGTAGACAAACTGGAACAGCACGTAATCCATCCAAGCAGAGTGGTGAGAATAATGTAAATTTTAAATCTTGTTACTCCATTAACAGTATCCTCTGCCTCCCTTTTTTAGACAATTCCTCCCCTTTCACTCCCATGGGGTGCACTGCTTGTTTTGGGTCCCACTGCCTCCCTATATAGAGCATCTCAATGGACCCTATGTCTTGATCTACTCTGCCTGTGTTTCTCTCTGTTAGTATTTCGAGGCCCTCTATACTAGAGATTATAGCCAATCTTCTCTGCCTCATTTCTGCTATCCTATTTTTCTGCCATTGATAGACTATTTTTCTCTTCTACTCCACTGTCTGCCTCATTCACTGAGGCCTCTCTGCCACTGTCCTTGAAATGCTCATATTCTTGTTCTCTCTCCCTAGAATGTCCTTCAGTATTTTTTGTAGGGTTGGGCTGGTGGTCACAAATTCTCCTAGTTCCTCTTTGTCATGGAAGCATCTTTTTTCTCCATTAATTTCTAGAGAGTTTTGCAGGATACATCAATCTGGGCTGGAGATTGTTCTCCTTCAGCGCTTGAATTACTTTACTCCAAGCTCTTCTTGACCTGATGGTCTGTGTCGAGAAGTCTGCCGTGATTTTGATGGGTTTTCCTTTATAGGTGATCTGTTTCTTTTCTCTGATGGCTTTTAATATTCTGTTCTTACATTGAATTTCTGGGATCTTAATTATTATGTGTCTGGGTGTAGCTCTGTTTTGGTTGTAGGTGGCTGGAGTTCTGTATGCTTCATACGACTGCATATCATTTCCTTTTTCTATGTTTGGGAAGTCTTCCTTAATAATTTCTGTGAATAGCCTTTGCAGTTCTTCTGTTTTGACTCCTGCTTCTTCGTTCACATGCTTTATTTTTAAGTTATGGATCCTCTTGTTGTCCTCCAGCCTTCCAATTGTTACTGCCTGCTCCCTTGTTATTTTTAAGAGATCTTCCCTTTCATGATCACACATTGCAAGCCTGTGTTCAATTTTTGATAGTCTATCTTTGGTTTCTTTCAAGCAGTTTTGCCAACTTTCTATGGAGTCTTTAGTTTGCTGGTAATCTCTTTGAATCTGCTTCATGAATTCTAGGGTTTTTTTTTAATATTCTTCATTGAACAGTTCTCTCCTTCTGTGTTCCTCCATTCTTCTGTCTGTGTCTTCTTGAGAGATGCCCAGCCTTTCTTTTATTAATCTACTTATCTCTTGTTTAACTTGAATTAATATTTCAGTTTTGATCTCATTTACGAGGTCCCGAAGATATCTCTTTATGTCCACTGACACTGTGTTTGATGTTGCATGTTTGCTGCCCTCAGTCTCTTTTATATTTACCTGTCCTGGATCAATATTCTCAGAGTTGGGGGCTGGGAGCTTTTTCTTATTTCTCCCTCTCATCATGTTTTTGGTTCCTTCCATACAAGTGTATAGTGTAATTCCCAGCCCCTTTTCTTGTTGCTTAAGGCTCCTCTGGAGCACGCAGGCTAGGGGTTTCTGCCCTCTGCCGTCCGCTATCAGAGAGTGAAGTGCAAGCAAGGGTAGTATACGCTGGCTTCTCCCCTCTGGGCCAGTCAACCTTTGAGGACCTTCACTGTGTCAATGTGCGCCACCCTCAGGGAACCGCTTGATTTATGACGACCTACTGGGTCCCAGCCCAGTCCAAGCAGATTCCACCAATCAGCTCTTTGAGGGGAGCAACCAACTGAAGCCACTTCCTTACAGAGCCAGGGCTTTCCTGCCCAACTCGAATATGTCGTCCAGTTGGTTGCCCCTTTCCCGTGGGAGGGTCCCATTCCCTTCACTCACCGTGTGTTGATGCCAGTCCCCGAGAACTGCTGGGCTCCCTGACCTCTGACCTCAGTGCAGCTGCAGCGCGAATTCATGGTGCCTCTGGTTGGGTGGCATGCAGGGCTGGTTCTGGGCGAGCCGCGCACAGGGCTATTCAGCTCCACGCTCCGGCTGTTCAAGCCAGTTGCATCGGCGCAGGTTCAGTCGCTCAAGTGGATCTTGTGCACGAATTCAGGCAGCTTGGCCAGAGTGCAGTGCTTGCCAATCTTAGCTTTTCTAATGGTAGCCCCGGGACCTCGTATTCGAGCAATTTCTTTTCCTTCAGTTTCTTCCTGGGTTGAAAGAGTCCATGTCCTTCTGTTTGGATCTCTCCAGGGTGTTCTATTCTCGCATTTGAGCTTCTCTCTCAGAGAGGCTCCATATCCTGCTACCTCTAGGTGCACCATCTTTGAAACTCCTCTAAGCTTCTCATTTCTTAAGAAAACTGCCAACAACAGGGACCTCATTCCTTCTGCAGGCATTAAAAGCATCATCAGAGCCAGCTTTACATTCCCCCAACCTTTTCTGCATTGATACTGTTCCAGCCCTTGTGCCAGAGCAGACTGAGTAGAAAGGGGAGGAGAGTCAGAGCCACAGCTGGACTCACTAGAGACCCCTGTGTCCATTCCCTCGTTACCAGGCTGAGCTGACAAGAGTATCGCAAGATTTCTGGAAAAGCTTGTGCTGTTCCGAGGAGAAGACTGGCAACTTTCTCTTCAGAAATCTGCTTAGGTAGTCTGTTGAAAGATCTTGATTGTCCCCCAGTCTCTGTCCCCCCACTCCCGTTCTGATGAATGGAATTCTCAATTTTTGTCTGAGTGCACGTCCTTCCACCATAGGTATATTTTTTATCTCCCCTCATGGCTGGATGTCTGCGTTCTAAGAATTGACTTTCAGTAGAAATGATGTGTGCTGACTGCTTGGAAGAATCCATAGAGTAGGAGGTGCTGGGGATTTAGCTCAGTGGCAGTGCATGTCCTTAGCAGGACTGAGGCCCTGAATTTGATCCCCAGTACAACTGCCCACACACACCCCAAGATGAAGAATACATGTGTAAATAGAAAAATAAATACATGAATAGAAAATTCTGGCAACATTCATTGATTCATTTGTTTGTTACAGTGTCTTGCTTCGTAGCCCAGGCTAAACTTGTATTCCTTCTGCCTCAGCCTTCTGAGTATAGGGATTATTGAACTAAGAATTGAGGCCATATGGATAGTGTAACAGTAGGTGGAAAACCTGTGATCTTTAATAGTTGTGGAGATTCTGTGCTCGCTCTTTCAGTCTACCACTAGACTTACTTAAGTGAATAAGAAATAAGCTTTCATTTCACCTGCGCTTCTGGTCACTGGGTTTTCTGCCACTCCCCTGTGGCCCAGTTCTAACAGGGTAAGCAGCCTAGCCCAGTAGAGAAGAGAGCCAGAGGAAGGGCAGTTGGGAGTGGCCACCTTCTTGCTGGCCTGTCCTGTGGCCACGTGGTTTCTGCTGGCTGCTGCACAGGCCCAGGTGGCTGGTTTTATGGGCTTGCTGGGGTTTATTGGGTGACTTCTTGTAAGACTGCCGCAGTCTGTGTTATGTTGACACCAGCTCGGCACTGCTTTTTCTTGCCTGAACAGTCTGATCACACATGCTTTACAGTATTCGTATACTCTGTAGTTTTCCGCTGAATGTGCCCCATTCTGCTCTCTAGGGCAGCTATCCGTATTCTTGTTAATTTTGCCTTTGCTATGTTCCATATATTTTTTTACAGTTGCAGAGGTGAATGAGCATGATCACGGTCTCCTTGTGACTGTGGAACTCTTCTGTGTCTCTGTGTGCTGTTGCCTCTGTGAGTTGCTTCCTTTGCCACATTGAGCAGAAGTTGCCATTTGTCTTGGTTCAATTTAAAGGCTGCTTCCTCCTTGAAGCCCCTGGTCTCCAGGCCCTCATTTCCGTGCTTATCAGTTGTCTGTAATTCTTACTGCGCACTAAACAGGTCATAATAATGTTTCTTTGCATGTATGTATTCCAGACATATTGGGACTTTCCTAACGACGAAATTTGCACTTTCCTTATCTTTCCACCCCCAAATTCTGCACAGTGCCTTACCTGGGTATATGTTCCATAAATGTTTGTTGAAGAGTTATGGCTTGCCTTCTTGGCACTTGCTGAAAATTACAAGCTTACAAATTATGGAATATAGCATATCATTTCCCTCACAGGAAAGCTGAAATACTGAGAATTATTTTCAGAAGAGATGTTAATATCATGTAAGAGTATAGTCTTCTACTTTCACAAACTAATTTTATATCATGATTTATTCATATTTGTTTTGTTTGGAGAGTGTTTGAAAGGAATGCATGTGTCTGTTGTGGGGGGACATGATAATCCATGTGTTTTTAGTGTAAAGAACAAGAAAATAGACGGGGCACATTTCTATGTCTTGCGAACCAAAGAATCTGAGAACAAATTGAAGTAACAAGAAAACTATTTAGATTCTTAAGTATAATAGGAACTTACAAAACCAGCTCCTCAATTCCTCCTTTGTAAGCTGCCAGGGATCACTGTAGCAAAGCAGTGGTGGCAGTGGAAGATGTCAAAGGTTACTATTGTTAGTACCATCAATCTCTGAAGAAGAATGTCTTGAGCCAGGAATTTAGGGCTCTTCTGACAGGTTTAAGAGTTAGGCAATGGGGACTGTGCTATGGATGATCACAGGGGCAAAGCTTCGAGGAATTTGATTTTTCTCATCCTATTAGCATTGGGAGTTAAATGCCAGTGACAGCCCAAGAGAGAATCCATTCAAATTCCAGACACAACTAAATCAGGTTTCTTTTAGGTTAACACAAAACTCTTGACCCTTTTGGCCCTGTACTTTTTAGAGAAGAAGCTATTAAAGATTAAGATCTGGAGGCTAAATTAAAAAGAACATTCTAACTTTAGTTCTAACCTAAAATTCTGCAAACATTTATAAAGTAAAGGTTTCTGACACATTTGAGAATGAAGAACAAAGAAACAACAAAATATGATTCTGAAGAGATAAATGAAAACTGTCTACTTTGGATTCTTGCTTGACGGAAACCCTTTACTTGATGTGGTCAGGTTGTGAGTGTGTTTTAGCAGCTGCTGGCCTGCAAAGGTGCTGCATAGCTCTGCTGTGCTAGACCCGACAGAGGAAGAGCTACAGAACCTGGCCCATGGAGGGCACAGAGGAGGCCTCCTGTTAGAATGGCCAGAGGGCAGGGGCTTCCCAGTGCAGCTTGGGATTTAGCAGTGAGCAGAAGAGAGGTGAGTTGGGTGGGAATTCACCATGTGAGCAGAGGGACAGTGTGGCACAGTCCTGTGCGCCCCAGAGACAAGAATAGCTGTGACTTGTTGGAGGAGGCAGGTGGGTACGGAGGGGATGCCTAGTGAAGTGTGGGTCTGGGACGCATAGGACGGGGTGCCATGGTGACAGAAGGGGTGCCGTGTCCTGCTCGAAAGGGTTGTGAGCATCCCACAGGAGAGGTTGGACTTTACAGGACACATACAAGAGGGTCTGTTCACATCTGTGGTGCTGGACTATTTTTCTTTCAGTAGTTCTTTCTTTTTAGTCATGAAATATGTCAAGTAAAGACCTAGTGAAAAGTGAGCAGTGTGGGTGCCCTGATGGGTGACTTAGGCATGGGAACCAGGACACCTAAGAAGCCCATTGCTCTCCAGGATTAATGTACTCTGCAGAGAGTTCCGAGACTCTTTGTTCCTAGTGCTGTTCTGGCTGTTAGGGGCCCAAGAGTGACTTCAAATGCATTTGCATTTGTGTGTTCTTTCATTGCCTTAAACTACTGTGAACCCCTGCATTTATACCTAGGGATGACTGATGAGGATGACTGAGGTCAGAGTCATGTGTCCACAGAGGCTGCTTTCTCTGCTGTGGAATGAACCTACAAGAAGGCGACCTTTTCCCTGCCAGATGAGGCCATGAATGCATAGCAACTGAGTCTTGCTTCTCTGCTGTACTTATAAATTTCAAGTGCTTTTTTTTTTTTTTTTAATTTTTATCGGTACTGGGGATCGAACTCACGACCGCATGCTTGCAAGGCAGGTGCTTATGCCGCTGAGCTAAATCCCCAGCCCCTCAAGTTCTGTATTTTTGAAGCATGGACTCTTTTGATTCCCATGATACTTCTATTGTGGACCCCTCAGTAGAGGAGTTGTTTCCTTTCCTCACTCAGTGTTTGCTGTACTTTCACCTCCTGCCCTGCTCCCAGCCTCCTGTGCCCAGCAGCAGCAGGGAATGCCTGCATCCATAGGCAGGAGCAGAGGGGCAGCCACTCTTGCCTGTGGTTTTGTCTAGACCAGTGCAGAATAGTGAGCACACTCGTATGGGAAAAAGCACTCTTGTCCTCTGTGGTCCCAAGAGTTGCTTTGGTACAATAAGAACTAGTGTATTACATGATTTATAGATGACAGGGGAGCATTTTAGCAAGGTAGCAATTAAAAGATGCCTACATTGTGATGTCTGAATATCCAGAAAATCAACTCACTTCCTCATCAAGGACCTTCCTGCTGAAATAAGTGTCTCTAATTACTGGATAGCTAAGTAGTTGGCTGGGTGGTGAATGTGCTGTCCACACAGATTCTAAGAGAGACAAAGAGGGAAGTGGGAGATGGGAGCAGCCTAATCTGTCACACCTGGAAAGTCACCTTCGCCCTTCAGAGGTGCCACTGTCCTCCCTCTGCAGTTTGTGTGGCAGGGCCGGAGAGGAGTTGTCCCCTGACATCTGCAGAGTCCTGGGAACTGATAGCTCAGTGTCCCCAAGTGTAGTCAACATCTTCTGGGCCCTTAGTCTTCCAAATGTAGTTACTCTTTAATTTCTCTGAGTGAAAGTACTAGTGGTGCCTTTCTTCTGTGAAAGTTCCCTTCTCACCTGGGAGCAAACCCCCAATATCTTTGTCATTTGTTTGTCTCCATTTGTCCTAGTCCATGCCAGCCTGGCTGTTCTGATGTGGGATTTCGCACACATACCTGCCTCCTGCATGCCAGTGTCTTCCCCAGCTATGCCCCTCTTCCTCACACCAGGAGAATGCCAATTCCTGAGCTCTGGGCTTCCACTCATTTGACCCTGTCTTTTCAGTTATATTGCAGTAGCCACCGGATGGTAACTGGTGAGATGTTCCTGTATCCCCTTGCCCTTCTACCGTGCCAGTTCTATCATGTAAAATAAACTTGCTTAACTTTTCCCTTCCTCCATTCTTAGGGACATTGTTGTAAGGAAGTTTTGCTTATGCCCCTCTCTGCTTTGAATCCTTGACTCATGAAAGTCCTCTGCAGTCTGTGCCAACTTTTCTGTCCCATTGCCCTAGGTTCCGGTGTCATTCTTCGTAAGTGCAGCTGGCCCACGTCTGCTTAGAAGTGTTCGCTCTCTGTCTCTGTCTCTGTCTCTGTCTCTGTCTCTGTCTCTGTCTCTCCCTCCCTCCCTCTCTTTCCCTCCCTCCATCTCTCTCCCTACCACCCTTTCTGTGTGTGTGTAACTTCCTTACCTGTATTTTTTTCATGCCATTTTTAATGTCCTATCCTTTCTTCTAACCTAGATAACAAACATTTAAAATATTTCCAACTCTGTTCTTCATTTGAAATGCTGATTGGTTTAATAACCTTTAAGGCTGTCCTTCTGGTCACTGAGCCCAGATTGCATATTTGGGCAGAAGAAGGTACTTCAGTGTCATTAGATAGACGTGCAGGGCATGGCTTCATTGTGAAAGGCATGCATGCTCCTGAAATGCACATGCAAAATGTTCTCCCAGAGCGGGGTTTGCTTGGGGGCTGTGGAGCAGAGAGCCCAGGGGCTGAGGGCGCTGAGCCCCAGAGATGGAGGAGTAAGAGCTCTCGTGTCCCCAGCGGAGGAGCAGGAAAAGCCAGGACTGGCAGTTGGAACAAGGATGTGTAATTCCTTCTCTCTTTTCAATTGTATTCATGTATGTATTTAGCTCCATGAAACATGTTTTTATGGAAGCTAAGCCACTACTTATAGTATTGCATCCATGAGAAAGTATACTGTCCATTATGAAAAGCTGTCCTATAACTATATTTGTGTACAAGCAGTCTGATGCTCAATTCAGCCTTCCTGTTTTTAGAAAAAGCGTCAGTTTGGTACTAAATTAAATAGAAAAGTTGGACCACCAACTCTAGGTGTCCAACTTGCAGTTACAGGAAATATTATGCATTATAGGAAACATTAACGTCAAGGATGCTTATGGGTTTCTGTGTGTGTGTGTGTGTGTGTGTGTGTGTGTGTGTGTGTTGAGTGATTTGGTTGTTTCCTTTACATTATTATTTTTCCCCTAGTGTTAATTCCAGCCACACTGCTTATTAACTGTGACCATAGGCGAGCTCTTAATTGCTCTGAGCTTCAGTTTTTCCAGATGTAAAATAGATATAATAGTAGTCCCTGACTCACAGACTTGTCATGGTACTTAAATGGCAGAGTGCTTATAAAGTTCTTGGCCCGGTGCCTGACCCATGACGAGTTGCAAACACAGTGACTGTGACTTCTACTGCAACTACCACCTCTATGCTTACTACAGTTCTAGTGTTGTGTTTAATTCCTTTGTGTGGCAAAGCCTCGTATTATTTAAAGGTATAACCCAACATTCCCCACATTATTTCTTGTTGTCTTTTTTCCATACTGCTCGTCACTGTTGTATTTGCTGTAGCTTTTTATTCCTTTATATTGCCTGCCTTCTCTTTTCACTCAAATAGAAGCTCTGCAAGGCAGGGGTTTCTGCTTGCCGCTGTCACTGCTGCATCTTGGTGCCTAGAACAGTGCCAGGGCCAGGGGGTTGCTCTATACTTGTGCACTGAGGGAGCAGGAAGACGACCTGAAGACCTCGGGGGCGGTTTCCTAAGTACTGTCGCTTGATATATCTGGAGCTAGAAGTGAAAGTAAAATAAAATGAGTGAAAATTCCATGTCAGTCAAGAGCTATCACAACTTTCAATGGGTTTTAAATTCCGGGTATATTTTAAATTTATATATATAAATAGAAAGGAACAACAACAAAAAAAAAGAGTGAGAAAGGTTTTAAAATTCCTTTCCCACATTTCATCCTAGTCTTCTGGTTTCCCTGGACACTGTAGGGAAAGAATGAATGGGCTGTCTTTACGGCTTCATGCTGTCGTTCTCCCATGACTTCTCAGGTCCCCTCGCTGCTGGTCAGCGTCTGAGCAGCGCAGCTTCTGGCATGGCTCATGCGGCTCATGCTGCCAGCACAGGTGGCACAGCCTGACACCCCAGATGGCGGGGCTTGCCACGAGCTTTGGCAGCGCAGCCTCTCCAGCATCCTTGGCTGACTTGTGCTTTCGTAGTTTGACATAAGGAGCAGCGTACTTCCTACAGCCTGTAGACAGCTGCTGCGTGTTGCTTCTCTGCTGAGTCACCTCCATTCTCACCTTATCCACTCCTCGTGGTCCTGCCTCTCAAATTTGGTACAGTGTAGAGCTAAAAAAGTTTTATTAAGGGGGTTAGAGAGTATTCAGAAAGCTAAATTTCTTTAACCAAGTCCCCTGAAAGCTCCCCAGATCATTAAATTAATAGCAAGGGCTAGAGAGATAAAATTAATGGCAAGATTTAAGCTTTGTGACAGAGAGATTTATGGTCATGATGATTCTGGTGGTCTTAGAAATTCATCCCACATCCCATGTTTTGTTTGTATGTTGCAGTTTTCATTCTTGTAGACTCAGCCTTCATATAGAAGCTTGCAGATAAACTGTGGGTTCAACTTTGTGATTTTGTAGCACTGCATCCTTAGGAGTTTAGGACATCTTTCTTAGCAATTTAATCTCTTTCCCTCTCTCCTTTCTTTCTTGTCTCTTTTTGTCTCTGTTTTCTGTCTGTGTGTGTGTGTGTGTGTGTGTGTGTGTGTGTGTATGTGTCCCCAATTGGGAACTGAACCCAGGACCTTGTACATGCTAGGCAAGTACTCTATCACTAAATTATGCCCCTATCCCTTTTAAAAATTTTGGCACAAAATTGCCCATGCTGGCTTTACAGTTGCAGCCTTGTTGCCCTAGTCCTGGACACTCAGCTTGATAAGAAGCCAGGTACAGCAGTGCATGACTGCAGTTGCAGCTACTTAGAAGCTGAGGCAGGAGGATTGTTTGATCCTTGGAGTTCAGCTCCAGTCTGCTATAGGAAAATCCCAGTCTCAAATTTATATCAATAAAATCTTTGAAAACTCATGATTTCAAGCTGTTAGAAGCGGCACTTTTCATCCCCCCATCGTGGAATGAGGAGATCGGCTTCAGCCCTGGGAAGCAGGAAGCCTGGCTCAAGGGCCCCCATGCCCCGCCAGGCCCCTGTGGAGCCCTGTTATCCTCTACTCAGCTATGCC
Source organism: Dolichotis patagonum (assembly GCA_004027295.1). Classification (NCBI taxonomy): domain Eukaryota; kingdom Metazoa; phylum Chordata; class Mammalia; order Rodentia; family Caviidae; genus Dolichotis; species Dolichotis patagonum. Next base: position 177,784 of record PVJX010000658.1, read on the forward strand.
AGCTTCAGCCTGGAGCCCCAGCAGGCCTGCACCTTCAGCACTGCTCTCTTTCTGTGCATCAGTAGGGTCTGGCAACACAGACCCTCCGTCTGGTATTCTGTCTGCACACTCTGTGCTTGTTATGCTGGGAGTGGGAGCTGGGGAGTTGTGGCCTCACTCTGTGGCTGCGTGTGTGCTGTATTGATTTCATTTATTTAATACAAGGTGTTTGAACTTCATCTGAGAGCTGTTGGAAGCCAGCACTCTGCACGAGGGTGGGACCAGATGAGATGTGCACTGTTGAAAGATAATTCTGGTGGTGCGGAGGCTGGATTATAGAGTCCAATGAAACACCAGGAGTCCTGGCACTGCAGAGGGTCTTGGGGGACCCAGGGTGCAGAGGGGTTGCAGTGTGTGGGCCGTGGACTCAGGGATGCTTGGAGGTCCTCTGTCCCTGTGATGGTGCCTCTTACTGTGTCATTCAGTGGCTCTGTTGAGTAGTGAATATTGGTTTTCCTTGCCTATCCTGATCTTCAAATTAATGTTGGCTAGAACTTGCATGAGTTTCTCAGTTACATACCAAAATTAGGACTGGAAAAGACTTTAATAATTACCACATAGAAACAGACTCAGTAAGGCTGATTTCTTTGCCTGTTAGTTATTGGGCAAATAAGGAGTAGACCTCAGAATTTCAAATAATTGGTATAAATAACTTCCTGTGTTACTGTTGTGTTTCACATTCATCAGTCACACATGCACAGATGTCTTTTCCCTTCCCTGACAGAAATATTGTCATGGTGTCCCAGGTTGGTTTTGTTTGTTTGTTTTTGCCTCTGAACTCACAGGTTCTAAATATTAGTGTTTTGTTGTTTTGTTTAATTTTGTAAAACTTCACCTTGGATAGTGACCATCCCCCTTTCCTGTGCAGTGGCCTTTCCCTCCTTTCCTCTGTTCTCCTGTGGTGGTAGGTGTGGCCACCGTCTTCTCCTCCCTGGTCTTCACAGATCTCTAGCAGCAGCTCTCTGGTCCCTCTGCATGGATGTCAGCCGGGTTTACCAGACAGTGTGTTTTAAGTGCCTGCTTATTCTTTCCAGGGCTTTCAATAAAACGTTTCCTACAAAACATTTTGATCTTTCATGAGGGGGTTGCTTATTTTATAAACAGCTTCCGTACATTTCTTCCACAGCTTAGACATTTCTTCCCAGTATTCCTTCTGAACGTGATGCTATTTATGGAAGAGGGAGGTCAGGAGAAGTAGAGGCAGGGAAGGAGAGGAAACAGTTTATTTTACCTTGTAAAATGATGCTGCCTTGGTCTGTTGGGTGTGCCTTGCTTATAAACACTGACATAGAGTCCTGTCTATCCAGTTAGCTCCATTTCTGTCTTCATACACCCTTATCTGTGGATAATTGACACTTCTACCCTTATGATGCCATGTGGTAGCTTCTCATACTTACTTTACCAGGTTCATGAGTTCTAATTTTTTTCCAGTTATTTTGTCTGTTCTGTTGACTGAAGCATGAGTCGCTACTTAGATGCTCAAGTGCTGGACACATAGTGCCAGACCTGGCTCTGAGACTGGTCACCACTGGCATCGTAAAGCAGTGAGGGACACAGGTGATGTTTCAAGACACCTGCGGCAACTGTACTGTAGGGTTAAGTGACTGCCATCTGTGTTGGTGAAAAGGCTACGGGAAGTCATAGTAGTACTGTGGACTGAAGGGCATTGTAAAGGGAAGGGAATTATAAAATTTCACACAGAATTTAATGCAAATGAAGATATGTATTTCTCCATCCAGATCTACATGTCCCTCTAACTTCCATCCATAGCCATGAATCCTTGTTTAATGTGATATCATTGATTTCTTTAGTAGGCTGACTCATTATTTTTACTAATCTATAAAAATGTCCCAGGAGTGTCGCTCTAGAAAATCTACGCAGTTTCTTCTGGTGCCATTTTCTCATGCAGAAATCCTGATGGGGTTTTCTAGAGCACCAACTGGCAAATCTGTAAAATGGACAGAGAGGGCTCAGGTGGCTGTGGTGGCTCCTCTGTGATCACTGGAGTCTCAGACATTTTTAAATTAAAGTTCCCTAAAACCAAGAGCTGTTTTCATATTTGTTTTAAACTAATTTTAATGTGTTAAATCAAATTAATGACTATTTGAACCTTAGTTAACATTTGACTTAGACAAAGTACTTTCAGAAAGACATTAAGGAATGAACCCAGAGGTTCTGGGGGGAGATAAAAGTGGCAAAAAATGTGAGAATTGTCCGTGCAGCAGAGGAAAACCAAACACCAGCATTGAGAAAAAAAGACCCTCAAACTTCAAAGAAAGTTTGGGGCAACTGATCTTCCTTTTGCTCCCAGTAAAGAGTTGGTAAGGGTACAGTAAGGTCAGCCTTCCAGAGTGGGAGTTAACCCCGTATAAAAAGCAAAATCTGAGAATGGAGCTCCCTGTATCTGGTATACTCTGATTAGTAAAAGTTTCAGTTCACTGTTATTGCTAAAAATATGAACGCATGCAAACAAACAGCACTGTCGATTGAACAGATACCTTCCCATCCTTCTGTTTACTGAGCCTGAGAGATAAAGGTGTTTTGGAACTCATGGCCCCATGGCGTGGGGGCAGAGAAAGTAGTATGTGTGGCTGTGCCTCTCAGAGTCCCTGAGCTTGTGTCTTTGGGGTTGTCACCTTGTCCTGTATAATGGAAGTTCTGCTTTTCCCAGAGAGCCCTTAACTCCACTTTGAGAATTTCAGAATACTTCATGGAGAGAACATCTTAATTTACCTTTGCGCATATAAAGGTAAACAAATATGTCATGTTTGTTTAGTCTGGCTGAAATTCATCACTCTGTGAAGTAACAACCTTATGATTGTTTGATATCCCAAACCATTATTATAAATGTTTTTAAACAAAAATATTGTGATAGGATAAGGGAAAATAAAATCGGGTTTCTGGCTGAGGTGCAGCAGTTTGTGACTTATAGTGTGGGCCTGGAGTTGGGCTGGGGTTAGCAAGGCAAAGGCTGGGAATGCAGTGCATGCTGAGAAGTCTGGGCTGAGGTGATGCTGCCCAGCCCCTGACCAACCCTTGGCTGGCATCGAGCCCTGGCTGGTGCAGACAGACGGTTATGGAAAAGCCTCTGTTATGTGTCCATGAACACAGCGCTTCTCATTCTCAGCCTGCGGCTGATTCTTCTTCTCCCTGTTTGTTCATGTGATTCCCCCAACTGCATCCAGATTAAGATAACTCATACCCCCAGAGACCCCTTCTTCAACGGCTCCTGCCTGGGCCGTTCTTCCATCTGCCCATGTCATCTGTCCTTCCTTCAAGTCACCTTCTCCCCACACCTGTCAGTCCCTCCGCTCCCTCCCGCGGCCTCCATACCTCTTTCTCCCCTGTGCCCACAAGGCTGCATGGCAGTGAGTGGGCAGCAGGGAGGCAGGTTCCCACCCTCTAGGCCTGTTGCTGTCCATGCTGGTGAGGTAGCGGCCTGTCTTAATGCTTTCCTGTCTGCTGTGCTAGACCTACACCTGCCTGGCTTTGTGTAGCTCTGGAAAAACAGATTGACATCTGGTCCCAGCTGGTAAGTAAATGTCAGCTCTGCTCTGCTCCTGCTCCCAGGCAAACCCTGCTTTAGGCTAGGCAGGCAGGGCTCCATTGTTGCTTTTGGTGATTAATAACTTTCACTCACAGAGGAGTGATAAACAGTGTGACTCCTTGTGTGGTCTCTGGCAGTTACAGCTCATGGTATGGAGAGCCTCTTTCTATGTGCTTGAGATCAAATGTTAGAGGAAGTGTTGTTCTAGTTATCTTTTGCTACTTTTACTTCTTTTGCAGACAAATCTCTTTTCCTGAGCTGACCTTTGTAGCTATTCATTAAGATTTTTAAAATGAGACCTGTGCCCTAGCTAACCTTTGTTCCTTTATTAATCATATAATGAAGTCATTAGGATCAAGTGCCCAATCATTAGACTTAATGCTTCTTGTGCATTCACATAGGGTCTCTTCTGTGTGGTAGGAACAATTACAAAAAAAGACACAAGCAAAACTCCTGTCCTCACAGGACTGGCGGGCTGGCCCAGCCAGGAGGAGGCCGAGCAGGGTCCCTGTGGTGGGAGCCTGGAGGGACACAGCAGGGTGAGGAGGATGAGGCAGTTGGTTCTCTGTGGCGAGGACCAGAGGGGACCCTGGGAAAAGTAAGGGAGCAGTGGTCCACAGGTTTTGAGCCACTGAGAGATAGGAGCACCCAACTCTGAGTGGGGCGGGCGTGGAGGCTGGGAGGAAATCAGACTGTGGAGCAAACCCTGGGGTTGGGGTGGGGGGAATCAGCATATGCTACCAATAATTTTCCCTATCTTTAAGTTCCTTCCTCTATTCTTGTTTTCTCAGTGGCCAGCTGCTCCCAGCCTCACTCACCAGTTGTGGTCTAAAATGATTCTCTTTTCCGCCCAATTCTGACTCATTTAACTGATAAACCTTTGTTGTAATTGCTGTGCTAAAGTTTAGCATCTAGACATTCTTACCTCTCTGGCCCTTCAAATATATTTACCTATTATTTTACCACTATTCAGTTATCAATCTTTTTCTATCATTCTGATATCCCCTTTCCTTCTCTGTTAGTTTCTGTGTGTTTAACATTTAAATACTTTGTCAGTTTGCCTGCTGTCTTCATTCAGCAAACACTGTGCCAGGTAGCCTTGCAGTATGGGAAAGAGCACAGATAATTGATACAGCCCTGCCCTCAGGGAGCTTACATTTTACTAGGGAGAGAAGTAACGGCTGAAGTAAGAGATTACAGTGAAAAGGAAATGATGACTGGTGCAAGGGTAGGTAAAACAGGGATGAGAAGCATAGGGTTGATTCAGCAGCAGTGGAAAGGAGAGAAAGAGAGGCTAGGCAGCCAGAATAAAGGCTCAGTGCAGGAGCAAGCTGGCCCCAGCACAAGCCAGCCGGGTGACCCCAGAGCTGGGCCAGCAGCAGGTAGGGAGTGGAACTGGGCCGGATGTGGAGCCTGCTACCTCTGCTCCTGGGAAAGGTGAGGGTCTGCCAAGGGAGGGGTGGAAGTGGTGACAAATGCTCAGTTCCTGCGGTCTGAGAGGGAAGGGAGGAGAGAGGATGACTCTGGTTTGTTTGGGGTGGGCCTTCCTGACAGAGGGTGGGGCCAAGGGAAGGGGAGCTTTGCGGACAGCTTCCATCCCAGGAAAACTAAGGTGATGGCATAGAGGGGCAGGCAGCCTGGGGCTGGGTCTTTGGAGCTTTCTGCATACTGGCAAGCCCAGGATAGCTACCCTTGCTGACAGTTGGAGAGGGGAGAGTGCTGCCTTGAGCCCAGGGCTGGGCCAGGATGCCTGGGACCTGACGGGCGGCACCAGAGCCTGCAGGGGATGGCAGCAGAGCCTGGAGCCTTGCTCTCAGTGCTGTGAGGTTACGTCTAGAAAGCAAGTTAGGGTACTGTTTTGTAAGTTGGGCTTTTGCTTTAATCAGTCTGATTTCATTTGTCATCCTTACTGGGTGCGCTGTTTCTGCTGTCAGTGAAGTCTCCATGCCTCTGAAAATGCAGCTCTTTTTTTGTTACTAGAACTACGTGCCATCATCATCCCATGGTACAGATGGCTGCAAGATAGGGTATTTTTTTGTTGTTGTTTGTTTTGTTTATGCTTTACAGTGGTGCAAACATCCCACACATTTGTTAGAAAGCACACTTTGCATTTTAAGTTCAGTGTCCTCCAGACAGTGCCTCCCTCTCCAGGGGAAGAAAGCACCCACAGAGCTGTGTGTGAAGCCTGGGGTGCCGCAGGGTAGGCAAGTCAGGTTTTATTGGGGCCTAACCCCATCATAAGTCCAGGAGTATCTGTAGAGAAGGTACAGAAATAAGTAATTACAACCATATTTTAAAACATTTGCGGGCTCATTTGGGCTTGCAGATATAACTATGGTTAGTTCAGGGATCAGAAAGCTCTTTCTGTAGACGGTTGCATAGGAAATATTTTCAGTTTCGTGCGAAACACATCTAAGTAGGAACTATTCAACTCTGCAACTATAGCTTGAGAACAACCGTAAGCATGTGCAGAGTTGAATGCAGCTGTGTCCTGTACAGCCTTTCCCCAGCAGGTAGCTGGCCAGATTTGCTCCATGGGCTGTAACTCTTGGGACTCCCTGTGTTTTAAGAATCATACTTGTGACCTTATTGGGATGATGAAGCTTTAAAGTACCTCTTGATTTAAAAAGAAAATGGAACCATGTATTTGTTAGTTTATGTTAAAAAACATTTTGTGAACAGTTAGATTTGGGGGAGTACTGGGACTCAAATGCCTAACCTTGCGCCCACTAGGCAGGCACTTACACCACTGAGCTATATCTCCAGGCCCAAACAATTAGATTTTATAAGTTCTTCTTACCTTTAGAGCTTTGTTCACCATGCTTTCTTCTTGAGGAACTTACAGAAAATTTGCACACTGGCAGTTATCCTTTCCTTTCATCACCTGTCTTGATTTCTAACATCAGCCTGTTTTTCTCCTATCCTGTCAGTATGTCCTCTGAATAATGTCCTAGATGAGATTGTGCAGTTTCTTTGTCTTGTGTTCCAAAGATTGAGGGGACATTTGGTTCATCATGAACATATCATGCAAGTATATAATATGTAGTATGTATTGTCCTGACTGTAAAATTCTGCTATACTAGTAGCGAAAACTTCCTTGTCTTGACTTAGTGCTTGTCAGTTCAAGGACTAAATAACGTGTTGACACAAACTGCTTAGGATGGCATCTGCCCAGTGTGGGGGACTTCTTCTACAGCCTGTTGTTTTCCTGTAGCTGTGGAAAGCCTGTCCTGAGGCCTTTTCAGTGCCTTGTTCCCCAACATGGAGCCAAAGCTTTTCCTCACACGACACAGCCAGTGCTCAGTCCATTCAGTGGGGGAAAGAATAACCCTTTCAACAAATGGTGTAGGCACAACTGGATACCTACTGGCAGATAATGAAGGTAGGCCCCCAACTGCACAAAAATTAACTCAGAATGGATCACAGAAGTAAATGCAAGAGACAAAAACTGTAAAACAGGATAAAGCATAGGAGCAAATCTTTATGAGCTTGGTTTAAGTGAAGAATTCCTAAATATGACATCAAAACCATAAGCACTGAAATAAAAAGTAGAAAAATTGTACTTGTTTTTCCACATTGGCCACCCTTAAGAAAATAGAAAAACAATCCTCACAATGGGAAGAAAAGTTGGAATTATGTATCAGATAATATCCAGAATATAGACAGAGAATTTTGAAACTCAGTAATAAAAAGACAAATAGTTCAATTTCAGGAAAAGGATGAAAATTCACAGATGGCCAATGAGCACATGAAAAGATGCTCAGTATCATTACTCATCAGGAAAATACAGAGGGAAACCATGAGACAAAGGCAGATCACAGTTAGTGCTGGGTTGGATGTGGGAAAGTTTTGAGTTTGCTGGTGAGAATGTGCAATGGTGTGACCACTGTGGAAGGCAGTCTGACAGGTCCTCAGACACTGTTACCATTGGCTCAGAAGCTCTGCTTCTCAGCATATGTGTTCAAGAGAGATGCAAACAATAAGTGAAAGGAGCCAGTCACAAAAGCCCACATGTTCTGTGTTTTGTTTCTGTGAAATGTCCACAATAGGTAAATGTGTAGATTTGTGGCTGTCTGGCTGGGAGTGGAAGTTGGGACTGAGGAGTGAGTGCTGATGAGTAGAGTTTCTTTTGGGGGCGAGGAGAATACTTTGGAGTTAGATGGTAATGATGAGTGTATAATGCTGTGAATATATTAAAACCACAGAATCATAAACTTTAAAATGTTGAATTTTATGGTATGTGAATAAATCTCAACAAGGTGTTATTTAAAAAGAAGAAATGATCCCATATTTGCCTGTGTGGCTTTTGAAAGGTTGTGTATAAAACATATTCTCTTTTTCCTCAATAAAAATTGAGGGCTGTTATCTGAGCTTTACTCAAGCCTAGATGACAAGGGCTACTCGGCTGTTGGCTGCATGGTGAGCAGTTGTCCAGGTCCTGATACCATGTATAAGTTGCGGCCTCTTCTCAGGAGACATTTGGGACCAGACAGTAACTAAGGCCAGTGACCTTACCCAATGAGAGGTTTTCCCATATGAAGACTGAGATCAGTGTCACAGGGATTCAGGCTTGTTACTTTAGAGGACTTCATATTAGGTTAATTTGTTGAGTGTGGGTAGAGATGATTTAAGGAAAACGCACATCAGCCATATCTGTTTTCTAAACACTATCTTACAGCCCAGCAGTGTACTGAATTGTTGCCCAATGCCCTCTTAGAAGTTAGTCAATTCATTCATACATTAGCTTGCCATATGTACTGCCTTATAAAAAGATTGTATAGAACTGCAGTATGCTGGGCCAGGGATTTAGCTCAGTGGCTTAAGTGCCTGCTGGCAAGCGCGAGGTCATGAGTTTGATCCCCGGTACCAAAAAACAAAACAAAACAAAACAAAACAAAACAAAAAAAAAAACTGCAGTATGCTGCAGTCATTCTGTCTTAATTTAAAAATGGAAAGCAAAACAATCCTTTCATACAGCAGCCATATTATAAAACATACATTCTCAATCTTCTCAGTGCATAAAAGTCAATCAGGACTTACAAGAATGTGAGTGTCCTAGGCCTGTACCTCCAATTATTCAGGCGGTGGTTGGCCTGTGATAATCAGTACCCCAGGGATTCAGCTAGGAAAGAGAAGATAACCTAAGGCTGTTCTTTACAATAGATAATGAGTGGGCATTATAATATTTTCCAGCCATTTGGCGTCAGAAATAGATGATAGCCACACTCTTATTCTGCTGTTAGGAAATAGGACTGTTTTTGCACCAATGCATCGTGGCACAGTGCATGAATCTTAGTGTTTGCCAGCCCTGTTACTGTCTGCCACTATTGCCTGTGAATGCAGCCCTGTCTCCACCCTCTACTTGCAGATTTCCTTTGACTTAGCTGAGTACACTGCAGATGTTGATGGGGTAGGAACTCTGCGGCTTCTGGATGCTGTGAAGACCTGCGGCCTTATCAACTCTGTGAAGTTCTACCAGGCTTCCACAAGTGAACTTTATGGGAAGGTGCAAGAAATACCGCAGAAGGAGACCACCCCTTTCTATCCACGGTCACCGTATGGTGAGAAGCCATGCAGGGCATTCTATGTGTGTTGGGGCGGGGGTGCTTTTGTTCTGTTCGGTCGGTGTCTGCTGGCTGAAGCTATTTGGGTGTGAGAGCAACATGAGGGTAGACTAGTGTGACTAGTCTTGCTAAGAAGCATACCTTTATACCTTGCTAATTCCATATGTGCACTGGCATTGCCCTGGGGTGAGATTACCACTCACTTCACCATCTATGTGTGTTCAACCCTTCCATCCAGATCAGTTGACGAGGAAAATTAGACCCAGTGTGATTCTTGTGCTGAACTGTTCTGAGACTGTGCCGAAGTGATAAGGTTTTATGTTTTTTACTTCCCCATGAAAGTTTCCCTGAGCTCAAACCCTTAAAAAAAGAAAGAAAAAGTTGATACATCTAGTATATTTGTAAAGAAAATATTCATGAAAGACTTCAGTGATAAAATTTCAAAGCAATTCAGATGTTAAGATTCCCAATTTCTCCCTAATTCTTTAGAACTAAAACAGAAAAAAAGACTGTAAGATCTAAAAAACGTGAACTTGCATGCAGCATAAATTACACAGTAAAAGAACAAACTATGGATATAATAAAAGTAGAAAATTATTAAATATTTCCTATGAGCATGATTAAGGCGTAGGAATCTTTATTTTGCTTTGACTTCTAATTCATATTTCTTGTTATTTTGCTACATTATACATTATAAATTTTGAAATTATTCCAACAGGAGCAGCAAAACTCTATGCCTATTGGATCGTGGTGAATTTCCGGGAGGCATATAACCTTTTTGCAGTGAACGGCATTCTTTTCAATCATGAGAGTCCCAGAAGAGGTTAGTAAATACACTAATTGAAAAGAGAACTTTAGTCTTGAACAACAAAAAGTGGTAGGTATATTCTGTATATATTCTGTCATCTGAAAACTTTTACCTCTGTTTTGCACTATCATAAATGTCGAAAATTCTAAATGAAGAAATTTAAATCTGGCCTTAATTGCTTACCAAGTTTATGGAGTTTTGAAAAATACATTATTAAAAACTGTGCATATTCTAATTTGTTTGTATTTGTTAGTAGATCTTACTAAGCATGTTTTCCATGTAAGTACTGGGAAGTTCCCATATAAACATGAAGTAAGAAGTAAAATAATGGTTATTTCTAGAAGTTGCTTCTATTCACGTGAACTCAGGCAATTGGATATTCAGCATATTTTGTTTACATTCCATTAAACAGACCCTCATGGTTATTATGCTTCTTGAGTGTATTTTAAAGTACGTTTGAAATCATCCTTTATCGTGAGAAGCATTATCAATTTTTATAGACCTTATTTGTTCGTTTTGACTTGTTGCCCCTCATAATTGTTACTAAGACTGTTAACAACATGCTAGCATTTACATAAGAAACTGTGTGCCCCTGCCATTACTTCTGACTTCGTGACGCATAGGAAATCTTAGCTAAGCATATGTACTTTCAACAAAGTAAAAATTATCTATATAATCTGATTCCAGGAAGATTTATTACATTTCACTATCATTTAGTCTTTTAGTATGAACATAAATGAGAAGGCCAGTATTATAAGTTGTTTCATGCCCAACGACTGGTATAATTATAATTTTTGCAGTGAAATTTTACTTGACTGTATAGCCACCTAATTAAACCAACAAGCCATGAAGAAAGATTGAAGTGACAGGTTTATAAAGGTATCTTTAGCATCAGTACATTTTTATTTCATAATTGCTTAAGGTAAAAGTTCTCATGATGGACTATTAAAGCGTAAGACGCAAGCCTATCATTTCTGTTGTCCAAGTCGCCAGAAACATTTCTTTAATTAATTTTGTGGTTCTGGGTGTGCTCCTGAGGGGAGAAAGGAGGCAAAGGGCTTAGCTCTCCGTGCCTGCAGCCTCTGGCCTGTGTTGTGAGGAATCCATTCAGCAAATGACGTGCCTGCCTCTTCTCTCACAAGCCTATTTATACACCTGGCTTGCGTTTCTGCTTTCTTCCCCACTTCACCTTTTCTATCTGAAAAATAAAAGTTAAATATTGTGAATAGGAAAGGGGAAAGTATTTGTAGGCTGTAGAGTTAAATGATGAATTTAAATATAGTGCCCCTTACTCCTCTGTACCTCACAATGAGAACAATCTTTATTTTTTTTAATTAATTGCATTTAGGCATACATAAAACAAAGAATCAAGCTGTGTCATGTGCAGATTCAAATTCCCTATGATGAATGTGATCAGCCTTTGTTTTTACAAAAACTTTAAACAAGAATTCTGCTTTGTTATAAAAGAAGATTAAAGGAGGCAGATAAAGTGAGGAAACATTCCTTCCTTCATACCCCTCCCAACCACGGATGCTTTCCTTCAGAAAGGTGGCCTGCGTAAATTGTCCTGCTGCGTGGGCTTCTGCGAAGTGTTAACCGCTTGACCTTGTAGCACACACCATTTTCATTGGTTTTATTACCAGTGGTCTGTCATTGGTCTAGAAACTAATGGTGTTCTATGTTTTACTCCATTTATATAATCAATGAAAAAATGCAGAAGTATATGTGAAAATGAGACTAGTGCTTTAATAAACTACAGTATCTAGGGCCTAATACCATGTTTCTAGAAACTTCAAAATTAATTTTCATAATCTGACAGTTAGGTTGTTCTTAAAGCTCTGTTGTTTTCTGAGGAGACATCACTGCCATAATGAATCTCCTGGTGGTAGGATTGTGTTACATTCTTAAATCTGCAGCTTCTAAGGAAGTGCCTATCTGCTTCAGTAAACATTTTTAAATGAATGAATGAGTATCTTACATTTCAGTTAAACATTCCCAACTTGAAAGCTAGATCACTGGAATTAGGGAACAGTAGAAATTTATAGGATAGTTTTAAATAAATATTGTTTTACTGATTTCACAAATATAATAATTATAGCCAACAAACTATTTGAAAGTAGTGACTCAATCTGATATGCTTTAAAGAACAGATAGAGTTATTGTTTGGTCATCCTAGCTTGTATGCCCACAGATCACTGTGACAGTGCGAGTTTGTTTCCATAAACTGGTTGGCCGTGCATCTGTCAGTGTTCGTGGCCTATCATGAGAGGCACAAACACTCCTTTATTCTGCATGGAGCAGCACTAAGCCTCCACCTGTCCAGCGTGCCATCACAAAGGCCTGAGTAATTGAGCCCATGCTGTATAGATTTAGGAGTTCAGGAACTTTTTCTCAAATGGAAAAATAATTGACAAGGTACACTTGGTTACATGAATAGCATTTCATGGGAATTTCTGACTTTAAAAAGTATGGAAGAAGTATCTCAATATAAATATATCCTAGACCAGAAGTTGGCCAATTATGGCTCACGAGCCAAATGCAGCACACCAGCCTATTGATTGATTGAGTGATTGATTATAAATAAAATGGCATTGGAATAGGCCAGGCTCCTTTGTTTACATATTGTCTCTTGCTCCTTTAACACTATAGACTCCTTGTTGACTGCAAAGCCTGAAATATTTACTGTTCAGTCTTTGAGTAAACATGGTGTGGCCTCAGCTCTATCCAAAAACCTTTCAGTTGGGTTTACTGTGGGTTTCTCAGGAGGTAACAAGGTAGTCTGTTAGAAGAATGTCCAGAAAATATTGAAGTCTGAGAGTCAATAATGACCAATCCTTGTGCCAAATTCTGGAAGTACTTTGGTCACCTGGGATTCTGTTGTCCTGAAGGGCTGTTCTGCAATGCCCAAGTGCTCTACAAGGAAGCAAATGGTCGGCATGGTTGGACCTAAACATGCCACCAGCATAGCTCATTGCAGCAACCCCAGCTCCTGAGTTTTGATCCTTCCTAATTATGTGTTCACTGTCTTTTGTGTCTTGTCCATTCCAATCCTTTATGATTTTCTTTTTTAAAAAAAGATTATTTAGGTGTTTTGTTAAATGTACTGCATTGTTTTCAGATCTTTATAACTCATCTAGAGGCAGTTGCACTCACCTGTGGTTGTAGGCAGTCATCAGTCAGAAATGACTGACCTAGGGAAGAGCCATGATCCAGTCCCAGGGCCCGAGAAGTGTGGTGTTAAGAGGATTCTGGTTTTAGCTTTGCTTTCTGTAAATTGGGGCACAGTCCTAAGATGTGCAAACATAATTTTAGAACGATATGTCCAGAAGGCATGAAAACATGTACATTAGCATGTGTTGTGAATAACTATATCATTCTGCATTATGTATTGATATTCACAAATATTAACAAGCTGCTTTTATTTTTAAGCATTCAGATTTTTAAAATAAAAGTATATATTCACTTATTTAATGATATTTATTTCATGTATAAATTGCACAAAACTGCTCATGTATCTGAAAAGCTTTCCCGTCATATTGTTTCTCTAAATCTGCAATGCAATATCTTCTATCCAGCTGTGTCTGGAGATACATACATACATACATATATATGTATGTATAATTTCTATATGTATATTTACATAAAAATTTTGTTTTGTTTGTAATATCTTTTTACTGGAAATACGGATTTATATTTACATATTCTCTGTTTAGGAGACTTTGCTTATTATCTAGAACTATTTAATTTCTGCAAGGAAATTGACATGCAGTTTTTTGCCCTTGTTATTAAATTTCTTGAAAAGTTAAATAGCTAATAATACCATTAGGTCATAAAGATGTTAATTATGTAAGTTAAACCATGGAAAAATCTGGAGATTTTTAATTATTTTAAAATAACTTGTAAATAAGGATATTTGAATTTTTGAACATACTGTTTACCAGTAGTAAAATTTAGTCTTATATAAATATAACACTAGTCTGCAAATTAAGGCCTTAAAAACAAGGCTATTTAGTAAATCTAACAATATTATTTCAGTTGCACTTATCACTTTAGGAAGTAAAATAACAAAACTGTCCACTAATTGTCACCTCGACAGTATAATCAGTTTTTTTTTTTCCATTTTATTTTAAAGAGAATAAGACAAAAGAGGTCAGTACAGAGCAGATCAGAACCAGACAACATAGGCAACACAATACTTAACATTAAGACAACCGGACATTAACAATAGCTATCACAATATTTCTTTCTCTGCTATAGTTGAGCATAGTTTCAAATACAATAATATCAAGCATAACAAAAAACTATAAAACCATTCAAAGGGTGAAAGAATTACAGGGCATTCTGAACCGAATAACAGAGAATGATCAATGGGTACTATAATATCTCATTTTCAATAAAAAATTTTGTTTATACTTTCACACATATTCAAATCCCAATATGACACAATGTGATAGATAGAACCAATGGAAATAGAAGAATAGAAGCTTGGTAGGACTTCTAAGAAGGACGGTATTAAATCAGCAATAGCTGTCATAATGTTTTGGTCTCTTCAAAACAGCTGTTCATAGCATCACATATAACAAAGTCAAACAAAACAGATTAAAACCATTCCAACTGATGAATGAAAACATTGAAAGGCTTCAAAGCTATGAGATGGGGACTCATGATTACCATAAAATCTTACATACTCTTACTAACTTTCATACTAGGGAGACTATACGGTATTTACACATGTGAGTTTGGTTTATTTCGCTTATGAGTATGATCTCAAGTCGTGTCCATTTATTTATAAATATCTCAATGTGATCATTCTTTATAGCTGAGTAGTACTCCATTGTATAGAAATACCACAACTTTTTTATCCATTCCTCAGTTGATGGGCACTTAGGTTGTTTCCAAGATCTGGCTATTACAAATTGTGCTGCTATAAACATGGGTGCATATATATCACTGTGGTATGATGTTTTCAGATCTTCTTTAGATCTTTGATCCATTTAGGTTTTAGTTTAGTACATGGTGATAGGCATGGGTCTAGTTTTAGTCTTCTGCATATGGATAGCCAGTTTTTCCAGCACCATTTGTTAAAGAGACTGTCATTCTTCCAGCGAGCATGTTTGGCCCTTTTATCAAAGATAAGGTGGTTGAGTGAGTTTGTGGTTGTGGTTGTATCTTCCAATCTATTCCACTGATCTTCAGGTCTGTTTTTATCCCAGTACCATGTAGATTTTATTGCTGTAGCTTTGTAGTATAATTTCAAGTTAGGGATTGTGATGCCTCGTGCCTTGCCTTTGTTGCTTAGAATTGCCTTTGCTATTCTAGGTCTCTTCTGGTTCCAGATGAATTTTAGGAGTGATTTCTCTAGATCTATGAGGTATGTTAGTGGTATTTTGATTGGGATTGTGTTGAATCTATATAGTAATTTTGGGAGAATGGCTATTTTTACAATGTTTGTTTTTCCTATCCATGAACAGGGGATGTCTTTCCATTTTCTGAGGTCGTCTTCAATTTCCTTCTTCAGGGTATTATAATTTTCGCTGTATAGGTCTTTTACTTTTGTGAGATTAATTCCTAAGTATTTCATTTTTTTGGATGCTAGTGTAAGGGGTGTGGCTTCTCTTATTTCTCTCTCAGTACTTTTGTTGTTAGTGTATAGAAATCTATCAATTTTTGAGTATTGACTTTGTATCCAGCTACCTTGTTGAATTTATTTATTATATCTAGGAGTCTTTCAATAGAGTTTTGGAGATCTTCTATGTAAAGTAACATGTCATCTGCAAATAATGATAATTTAACTTCCTCTTTTCCTATCTTTACTCCTTTTATTTCTCTTTCCTGTCTTATTGCTCTGGCTAGTATTTCCAGTACTATGTTGAATAGGAGTGGTGACAGGGGACATCCTTGTCTTGTGCCTGATTTTAAAGTAAAGGCTTTCAGTTTTTGACCATTTAATATGATGCTGGCTGTTGGTTTGTCATAGATGGCCTTTATCATATTGAAGTAAAGACCTTCTATTCCAATTCTCTGTAAGCTTCTTATCATGAATGAGTGTTGGACCTTATCAAAAGCTTTTTCTGCATCTATAGAGTTGATCATGTGGTTCTTAGTTTTGGCTCTATTGATATGGTGAATTACATTTATTGATTTGCGTATGTTGAACCATCCCTGCATTTATATAGCTGTGTGCTCTGGAAATTGGTGCATATATATTTAAGATTGTTATCTCTACCTCTTGAAGTTTTCCCCTAACTAGTTTGTAGTGACCTTCTTTATCTCTTTGGATCATTCTTGGTTTGAAATTCACATTGTCTGCAAATAGTATGGCTACTCCTGCTTTTTTTTGGTTTCCTGTTGCATGAAGTATTGTTTTCCATCCTTTGACTTTCAGTCTATGAGTGTCCTTTTGGGTTAGATGGGTTTCTTGTAGACAGCATATGGTTGGATGTTGTTTCTTGATCCATTCTGCCAGTCTGTTTCTTTTGATTGGTGAGTTGAGGCCATTTACATTAACGGTTGTAACTGTTATATATTGATTTATTGTTGACATGTTATCTTTCTGCTGTTGTATCGTTAGCTTTCCATTCTATTTAATTGTCTGCCTTGCTTGGTGGTTTTATCCCATGTATATCTAGAATGTCTTTCAGTATTCTTTGTAGGGTTGGTTTGGTGTTCGTTAAGTTCTTCAGCTGTTCTTTGTCATCGAAGTATCTTATTTCTCCATCCATTTTTAAGACCAGTTTTGCAGGGTACGTCAGTCTGGTTTGGAAGTGGTTTTCCTTTAGGATCTGAAATACTTCACTCCATGCGCTTCTTGACTTCATTATTTGTGTTGAGAAGTCTGCTGTGATTCTGATAGGTTTTCCTTTATAGGTGATCTGTCTTTTCTCTCTAACAGCTTTTAGTATTCTGTTCTTATGGTGGATTTCTGAGATGGTGATTATTATGTGTCTGGGTGTAGTTTTATTTTGGTTATGGCTGTTTGGAGTTCTATATGCTTCACTTATCCAAATGTCAGTTTCTTTCATGTTTGGGAAGTTTTCAGTTTGACTTCTGTAAATATCCTCTTGATATCATTTGGGCTGTCCCCTTCTTTTTCATTTATCCCTATTAATCTTATGTTATTTTTCTTTGCATCATCTTGTAGGTGTTGAATTGTTATTTCCTGATTCTTTGTTATTTTTAAGAGATCTTTCCTTTCCTGTTCACTGGCTGCAATCTTATCTTCGAGGTCTGAAATTCTGCCTTCACTTCTGTTGAGGTGGTTTTGGCAGCTTTCAATTGCATTTTTGATTTCCTGTATATCTCTTTGAATCTGCTTTATGTATTCTGTTTCTTTCTTATAGTGTTCATTCAGGGATTCTATCTGTTTGCTTTGTTCCTCTAATTTTTTAGCTGTGTTTTCACTAGATGTGTTCACTATTTCTTTCACTATTTTTATCATTTCTTCTTTTACCTGGTCAAGTACTTCTGATTTGAATTTCTCCATAGCTTCCCCTAGTTGCATCTTTATTTCATTTTATATCATTTCAGACATTTCAGGTGTATGGCTTCTTTTTTCTTCTATGTACATGGCTCTTAAGCTTTCTTGGGGTGGGCTGGAGTTTTGAGCCTGCCTTTTGGTCTTTCCTTTTGTCATTTTTCTATATTTCCTTGCTTTGAGCGGTGTTCCAAAGCTTCCTCTAGATGTGTGGCGAGTTACCTCCTGCACCCTCAGTTCCTGGAGCAGCGCTGGTTCGCCCACAGGTTCTTGGCTCCCTAAATTGAAAGGTGGAAGCTGGGCCTCGTGAACTGGGGCCCATGGAATCTCGGGCCGCAGTTCCATGTCCAAGGGGGTGAGTATGATTTCAACCACCGGGAGTGCTGGTTTTAAGCTCTCCCCAAACCAGCCCACACCGGGCTGTCAGGCCCCCAGCTTGGCCTCCGCCTCCCCAACTGAGAGAAGGCCACTGAGCATGTTGCACTAAGGCGGTAGAGCTTCTAGAACTCGGTCCAGTGTACCTGGTAGCTAGCCAGAAGTTCAATTGCCAGGAGCCCAGGTCACCAGCTCTCCACAAGCCCGCCTTGGGGCGGCAGGACTCACCTCGCAGGGTCCTAACTCCCCATTTCAGGCTTTTGACTCCCTAAATTGTAAGGCGGATGCTGGGCCTGCGGAACTGGAGCCCGAGGAAACTCAGGCCGCAGTCCTCTGTCCTAGGGGGAGGGTATGATCTCCAGAGCTGTCAGTCCTCCAGCTCGACCTCTGCCTCCCAAACTGAGAGAAGGTCGCTGGGCATGCTGCACTAAGGTGGTGTAGCTTCTGGGACTTGGTCCAGTGTACCCAGTAGCTAGCCAGAAGCTCAATTGCCCCCAGTGTAATCAGTCTGATTGCACTGATTACAGTGTAATCAGTTTGATTACACAGAACTAAGTCTTAATTCTTAACTTCTTGACAGAGTGCTTTGGCCCATCATTAATACAAACTTGGTGACTTTTAAAGATTATATGTAACATTAATAAAAGTGTATTCCAAATACAATGTTTTGTATGATGATCAAGGAAAAATGACAATAAAAATAAGAGATATACCTTACCTTCTAGTTTCAGAAGATTTTAAAAAGTTAAGTTAAAGTTGATTTCCTGACTTCAGTGGCTAAAGTCACCATGGCTAAAGAGTGAAATAGGGCTACCTTTGAGCATTCCTGGATTTTTTTGCCTGGTTTTTGAGTGTGATTTTTCAGTTTTCAGTGTGAGTGCGGAATTAGTGAGTTGACGACTGCAGCTAAGGAGTGACTGAGGCATCTGCAGGACTTTTCAGGCCCTCATCTTAGAGGACAGGGCTGGGCCAAGTGCATGGCAAGTGAGTTTGCTGCTGCACGATGTGGGCGGGGCAGGCCCCACTCTGAAGACACTGGGTTTATAGAAGAAAGTCAGTTCAGATTTCCAGTCACTCAATGAGTATATTTTTCTTATGTTGACTCATCTTAAGCTTTTGATCCTTAGGAAAGTCTGGGCAATATGCTGACTGCTGCTTCCAGCTTGACTGACGAGGTAACGTTTGGCTAAGTGGACCTTCCTCTCACGCCTTTAGATTACCAGCGTGAGTCACATGCAGTGGTTGGTTTCATTTGGATGTCTCTGGCCTGAGTAAGAAGTCACACTCCATGTTGATGGTGTGTTTCTTCCATTCTCCACCTACTATCTCTTCTAAGTGTCTGCGAAGGGGCCACTTGGGGCTCAAGATGCAGTGCAGAGGTAGAGAGCACTTGTGTAGCATTCTCTGGGGTCAAGTGCCAGCACAATACAAAGGAGGAAGGACCTTTACCCAGCTCTGGGTAAAGGAGTTTTTCTTCTCCATGGATTTCCTTCTGTTTCTCCCTTCTGCTTGCCTGACCCCTCACCCAGGTCGCCTCCACATGCCAACATAGCTGTGCTGTGAGATCGTGGGCCTTAGAGAAGGGCCCCAGGAGTGCGCAGCCACTCTGCCTTCCTGGGAGCTCTGTCATCGCCCCTTAGCCTGTGCACACTACTCACAGGCTGCGACCTGAGCTCCTTTTATTCTGCATTTCATTGTTTACCTTTTCCAAGTAGAGCAATCAGAGTCATTTAGTTGTCATTGTCAAGTGTTACAGTGGTGAAAAATATTACACCAATGAGCTGGTTTGGGTGCCTTGTGGCATCAGAGTTTAAAATTCTAAAAGTTCCTTTAGAGTACTTTTGATTACCTGCGTATTTATTATGTTTGTAGGAAAATGTGTATTTCTATTTTTTCCTAGTTTTTTTTTATTACTAAAATAGTGCTGTTCCTTCTTTCAAAAAAGTTCTGGAGAATAACCAGTTTTCCCAAAATACTGTCAGAATTCATGAGAGAGAAAGAAGTTTAAAGGTCAGTTCACCTTTTTCATCAGTGAAGAAGCTAAAGCAGCATAAGATTGAGGTGCCCAGTAAACTGAACAAATGGCAAGTGATGCTAAAATAATTCCAAGGGAGGAAGAGTCATATAAACATCATTTCTATGCACAAAAGTCACATACAGATGAATGTTAGAGGTGGAAACAAAGGAAATCAATCCTTACTGGACAGGGTGGGTGTTTGGTCTTTGCTACACAATAAGTGAAGAAATTGGAGATTTAACTTCTCAACTGCTCTTATCTTTTGTAAAAGATATTGATTGGCTTAATTCTCTCAGCTGTTTAGCAGAAATGATCATTATGAAACATTAATTTTAAATTAAAATATGTCATATGACACAAAAAAGCTGCTTCAATGTCTTGGTTACTTTTCTCTCATTGCTGAGACAAAATATGTGACACCCAAAATGAATCAAGGAAAGGCTTATTTAGCTTAGAGTTTTTTTTAGATTTCAGTCCATACTCATTTGGCCTCAAGGCAAGGTGGCATGGCTGAGGGCCAGCCATTCACGGCAGCCACAAGCAACAAGAGCAAAAGGGCAAAAAGGAAAGAACACCCTTCTTCCCTCTCTTGTCTTGTATGCTAGCTCCATCCCTGGGCATATGCAGCACTCACAGTGTGAGACAACAAACCAATCACAAATGCTAAATTCAGCTGCCTCCATGACTGCATGGGGCTTGGGAGGACACCTAGACACAAATCATAACACTGAGTTATCAGCAAGAAGTAGGCAATGAGAATAGAACTAATACAATAGATTAAAAATCATGAGCAGTAAGGACGTATGACGCACTTTAAATGTACCCATAATTAATAGTTTGAGACTACCATAAATAGAAGGTATGCTGCCAGTGTTTAGATATTGAGCCTTTTTTTTTTTGATGATGTGGCACATTCTTCTAAACATGGGCTTCCTAAGAAATCATATATGCCAGTCTAAACACACTATTCACCTCATTGAGCTAATCTGATATTGGAAGGTTCATGAACTTGTGGTTTTGAGTTGTAGTCTTGAGCATTTTTTTAGGTGCCAAGTGTGTTGCTTCTCGAACTGTCTTTGTTTGTTGTCATAAGTTAATCTGCATTTTCAAAACTATAGCAGTTTTTGAATAATATCCCCCTTTATTTGAAGATTATTTTCCAGATGAGATTCATATTGTGTGATCCAGTTTCCCAAATGGAGTGGAGAATCAAATGGTGGGATCAGAATGCCCTTGTTCCCTAGAGAGACAGGTAGCAATGTGGTTGTCCTAACTGAGGGTGGGCAACCCATGCCATCTGTGACAGATAGGGGCCAGGCACATCTCGGATATCCTGTAGCACACAGGACAGGACAGTCCTTGTTTACAGAGAATGAGCCAGGCCACAGTGTGGAGAGTGGTGAGTGCAGGAAGCTCTGAAAACAGATTCCAGAATGTTGCTGAAACAGAATCTAGGCCAGGGTTATGCATGGGTTAGAATAAAATTTCATTTGTCTTTACCCATCACTCTTGCTTCGAAGTAAATTCTTTTAGAGCAGTAGTGTCTTGGTTGCTTTTCTCTTAACTACTGAGATAAAATACCTGACACCCAAAATTAAGGGAAGAAGGGTTTATTTAGCTCACAGTTTGTGGAGGTTTCAGTTCATAATCAGCTGACTCCAAAGCAGGGTGGCATGGCACTGGGGCAGCACTTCAGGGTGGCAGAAGACAGAAAAAGCAGCAAGAGCAAAAGGGGAAGAACAAGCTTCTTTTCCTCCCTCTCCCCCACAGGTGTAGCACTCACACCATCTCTGTGCTTTCCTTTGGCATAGGATGAGGATGTTTATAAGGTGAGGAACCTGGGTCCCTGCTGAGTTGCTTAAACTTTGAAACTTCTCAAGTTGACACAATATATCAATGATTACAGGCAGCAAACATTATACACTTTCTGATTTCAGTACCTCTGTGTGAAGCTATTTTGGCCTTAGGTCTTCTGGTCTACCGCAAGACAGCCATGATTCATGAAGGCCCAGATGGCAGACTTGTAATGTCAGAAAAACCACTCACTCAAGGATCAGTTCTCAAGTTAGGTACCTGCTGGTCCACAGAGGAAGTCAAGGTGGGGCTGTACTCCTCTTCCACCTCTCAAATAAATGAACATGTTTACCTTTGTTATAATTTATAACAAGAATGAATTACTCCTTTGGGAATAAACCATGGATACCATGGTCTACCTTTAGTATAAAACAGTTGTTAGAACTATAGGATTATGGTAATAATAGTGTGAAAGATTTACTATAAATGAGAATTTTCCTTTAGAAGTGTTAAAATTTAGAGACAGTTTAGTGTTTTAGGGCATAATATAATAAAGGATAGAAATTAAATAATTACTGTTTTTATTTAATCACATGGACAGAAAGTGCTTCCTTGTCTCCATATAAGTAATATATGTATAAATAAGATAACCTTCAAAAAAAGTAATTTATATTTAGTTTGAGTATTTACTACTATTTGGCAGTCTGACTAGCAAGTTCAAATAATCTTGCTTTAAAAATAGTAAGAAACCAGCAAACCATTGTCAAACTGCTCAGGATTTTATTTGTATTTCTATCAAAGGTGCCTTTTAATTTTTTTTAAAAAAGTGCATCTGAGCCTTAACATAGTGAAAAAAAAAAATGTTAGCTGTCCATTGTGAAACCAGAGGATGAAGTAATCTCCTGCTAGAGCAGTGGAGTATTATAGGTTTTACACAATACCATTCTGTCTGTTCATAAATGGTCAGATTGTTGGTCACACTGCCCTTGGACCCACCTGGTTCTGGGTCACCTTTCTGGTTGGGGCACAGAGTGACGTCATATGGTTACTGTTGCATTTGTAGAGTGTGGTACTCCACAGACAATGTGCACACTTGGCTGTCACAATGCTGTCCAGCCTGTGTGACTCTGTGGGAACATGAGATGGAATTGCCTAACCATGAGGGACTTTGGAAACAGCTTTGGTCTAATGGAGGTGATTATTAACACCAAATGGAGTGAAGTCCCTTGCACCAATGGAGGTTAGATTTGGGTATTTTCAAATTGAGAGTTTTTAAGTGTTGCAGAATCTGCATACATGTTTGAAACCCAACTAAGGACTGTCCGCTCTCCTGCAGTGCTGCGCAGCTCTCTGCCAGTCTCACCAGGTGGTGTGAACAAGCACTCGGCCACTTCCCAGGCAGGTACCCTGGGGCGAGTTTTGCTCAGACCTCAGTTTCCTCATCCATGCATGGAGCAGATGATCATGCCCATTGGGCAGGGGGATTACGAGGACCACGTACCTGATCGTTCACATGCAGGTTAACAAGGAGAAGCTGGAGAAGAGGAATCCAGTGCCTGGTGGGCACGTGAACCTTAGCTTGTTTCCCGTCCTCTCCTCTTTGTCTCCTACTCTCTTTCTGTGTTTCCAGCTGAGCCCTAGATTATTAGTTTCTTCACTTCCCCCTCCCAAAGTGAAGGGCCCTGGTGGAGGCAACTCTGCTAGTTTGGTTTGGTTGGCTGCTGGCTCAGTAGCACAGTGAGGAATGTGAATGCAGCACGGCCTGCCAATGGGACATGGTCTGAACCCAAAACCAAGAGCATGTCTTGATGTTTACAGATATATTAGTGTATTCACCGAGGCAGTTAGGAGTTGCAGTAAGTAGTGTTGAAGGTTTGTTGGGATAGTAGAAAAAGCTATTTACTACAAGATTCTGGCAGGTTAACTGTTCAACATTTGAATTATGAAAATAAAAAGAAGAAAAAAATGTGAATGAAGGATTATAGGTAGGCCTGGGAAAGACACTTGACAAAATTAATGAAGCCCTCTAGAATTAATAATGATCCTGTGAAATCTATGTGAAGTATGTATGATTTTGTTTTAAAAAGTTTCAAATTAGAAAAGAAAATACCACGTTATGTTTTGGATATAGTAGTAAAAAAACCACATAAGTACTTTGTTTAGTGATGCTAGGCAAGTGCTCTACTGCTGAACTGCACCTCCAACCCCATAATTATAACAAAAAATTTAAATTTTAAGATAAATTACTCCCCCTCCCAACATAACATTTGAGCTTTTCTTCTTCCGAAAGTAATTTGAGTGTGAGCTTCCTTTGTCACTACTTGTTGTGAAAGTTTGTGCTCCCATTTTTCTGTGGGGTGCTAGAGATGAAGCTAGTTCTTTGTGCATGCTAAGCACATGCTATACCACTGAGCTCTCCTGGCCCTCCCCCCTTTAATTGGTTCAGCTAAAGACACAGAACTATTGGACTATTTAAATTCAATTCAGGTTCTGCAAGTTACTAGGAGTGACTTTAGGCAAGGTTCTCAATCTCTGCACCTCATCCTACTCATCTGTAAAATGAGATAATGATGGTCTTCAGGTTGTTATAGGCATTAAAGGAGATAGTATAAGTAAAGTTATTATCACATTATCATTATGACCACTACTACTAATGTCCCTCCTAGAGAAATGGGTTCAATTTGCGGCATCTCACAATTTAAGCTATAATAGTTAAATAAGAAGAGTAAAGTGGGAAATGAATGAAGGGTAGATGGCTTGCTTCCCCACATGGGCTAATGTGTTACAGTTTCACAACTTGGTGAGTGATAATTAAAGGAGATAAGACTGATAAAATAACTATGGGATACTTAGCATGAAGTGTTGGAAATATAATGGTCTGTGCTTGTGTCATTTAGAGGGGTTTAATTACCAGATACTGCCTGTGGACCTTCCTCTTATGAACAGATCAGAATGATGGATAGAATAAAAAATTCCCAGCATGAGAAAGGTTTTGTTTGTTAAAGAAGGTTTGCCTTGACTTTCTTTCTTCTTTGCTATTTTTGCTAGTGCTTTAAAGATTTCTCAGAGGGCCCTGGAGCAGGATGCACCTAGGATAATGAGCCAAGAAAGGGCTGTGCAGGTACAGTGTCCTTGTGGAGCAGCCCTTTCCAGGTGGAAGGTGGAAGGAGTGTGGTAGGTTCTCGTCGGTGGAGCTGGAGGAGTCCTAGTACCCACAGTGTTAAAGAAGGCCAGGAAAGGTGCTCTGGAAACTGCATGGCCCTGGCCCTGAGTTGCTTGGGATCCTCTGTACTAAATAAACAAGTGCATCTTAAGGAGGAGGAGGAAGCATTTCTGAGGGAAACACTGGTAAATTTTATTGGTGGGATAATAGGTAACTTAGTAAATGCTTAGAACCAACATCCCCACCCTGGCAGAGAGCAGTGCACATCTCCTTGGAAGCACTGGGTGCTGAGCAAGGTTTCTTAATCTGTGGGCCAGGGTTGTGTCCCCCTAGGAGGCAAACCACAGATGGGGACTGGAAATGTAAAAGAAGCTAATCTACTCTTCTTCACCCAGCATTAGCATGACCTCATCCACCCCACATGTTGAGTGATTGTGTTCTTCTCTAACAAATGCATGGAAGGGAGTGCTATGGATGTGGCCCAGAGCAGAGAGCTTGCCGAGGAGGCCAATGCCCAGGGCACAGAGCACTACAGGGAGCACTACAGAAGTGACACATGAATGCATGGCAGGAGAACTCAGTGGGTGCCATTCAGTCAGCTAGGATGGAAGATGATGCAGCCAGCTTTCTGGGCTGGTTTTGAACTGACGATGGCAAGACATGAGTGCTTCTTGTGAGACCTGCCTGGAGCTCAATGGCATTTCTGCACCATAGAGGCCACGGATACATCCCTGAGGTGATTCTGACTGTCCTCTTGGAAGCCTTTCCTGTTTGGTGTCTATAGCGGCTGCACCTGCTACGTACGCCTCCTTTCATCCTCAAATGTGTCCTGTGCCACTGCCTCAAAGCCCTGGACAACTTGCAATGTTTCCAGCATACCCCTCTGTCTTGGCGGGACTCTTCAGTGCTTCCACGACTGGGATTTTAAGCACAGATTCTTCTTGAGAGATCTGGAGTGCTCTGAAGCCAATAGTGCGCAGGTTTGCTAAGTTCAGCTCATAGAATTGCTGGTGATCTAGTGGTGCTGGTGGTTACTGACATTCCTGAAGACCTCACCACATGCTAGGCACTCTACTTTCCTTCCTTATTTAGTCCTTATGGCAAAGCTGCATGGTAAGACTGGTTCTATCGGGGCCGGGGGTTTAGCTCAGCAGTGTAAGTGCTTGCTTAGCAAGCACGAGGTCGTGAGTTCAATCCCTGGTACAAAAAGAAAAAAAAAAAAAAGACTGGTTCTATCCAGTCTGCAAGTGAAGAGACGGCATTTGGAGGTTAAACACCTTGCCATGGTAAGTGAAAGGTGCGGGGTTTGAAGGCTGATTTGACTCCAGAACTGGTTGGTTGTCCTTATTGTTACACCACTTGTAGAGTGGTCTGTCCCATCTAACCTACTTCATTTCTCAGAATGAGCTCTGTTACAGTCCCATTCAGGTTTCTTAAACCCTAAAAATTGCTACTATGTTTTTAATTAGTTAACTTTAGCTTAAAAAAGGAAAAGAAATGCTAAAGCAAATCTTTCAACTGAATTTCTGGCATAGTTGTCAGAGAAACTGAGACTAAGCTGTCCTGGAACTGAGTCTGTTAACGTCCGGAAGCTGTGCTTTGTGATATTTAGTTTATGGAAACTGCCCTGTGAGCAGCATCTCAGCAGTACTGCTGGAGAGACACTCACTTTGCATGATTCTGTGTGTTATTTGTATGTGTATGTGCCTTAAATCTACTTGCTCACGATTTTGTGAACAATATCTGTTCTTAGCTGTTTTAATGAATACTGAGTTTTGCAACTCAAAAGACTTACTTTCATGTAAATCAAATAAGGGCCTCAAGGGCCAAGTGCACAGCCTCCAACATTCAAGGCAAAGCTCCTAGGGCGGGGAAAAGCTGAAACAGCCCATTTCCTTGCATAATATGGCCTCATGTCAGCACATTTTAAAAGTATTTCCCAAGGTTCATTTTGCTCATCCTCTGATTTCCAGAAAGTAAACTTTTGCTTCATTCCCCTGTCTGGCTCTGGTGAGCCTCCTGGGTAACCTGCCTGCTGTGGGCTTACCTGGCCTCGTGGACCTCTGTGTGCAACTCCATCCTGTAGGGGAACCTCAGTAAGAGTGTTAGCTGTCAGCTGGAAGTAGGAGCACTCATTCTGTGAAGTGACTGTTGTTAGCTCGGAAGTAAAGCCCACGGAGGAGACTCAGTCATGAGCAGGAGAACCGCCTGTCCTTCGCCAGTGTGTGTGTCCCCTATCAACAGCTAAGGCAGTGTTTACTGGCTGGCACATAGTACTTAGCAGTCAGCCTTTATCTCTTAATTATTTTTGCCTTTGGAGCCTGACCCATCTCCAAACCTGTTTGAATTCCAAATCAAGTATTAGCAATAGTTGTTACAGAGGAAGTTGTGTTGCTTGCTCTCCTTGGGTGAATAAATAGCACTTACAATCATTTGTTTTCCGGGTATTACATATATTTATTCTTTTGTGACAGGAGAGAATAACAGAAACCGTATCAGAAAGTCAGGTAAGCTGATTGCGGAAGAAGACACAGCTTCCTCGGTTTATAGACATTTGTCTCACCCAGGTTTTCTATCAGGTGAAGAATTTGAATTAAAGCCCTTTTGAAGATTTTACAGAAATGATTGCAGTCTACATACTAGGATGACTATAAACAAAGCTATTTCTTTAAAGTTACTTTGAACATGCAATTTACATGCAGTAGCCCTGCTTTACTTCTTGGATGTCACTACTTTTCAGAGTCAGGATGGAAGCTAAAGAGAATTTTAATGCAAATGTTTTAAGTGTGAGCACTGTCAAATAGAAGTAGGAACACTGACATTCTGTGAGACAGCTCTATTATCAAATGTGAAATAAAGCCCAAACATAATATAGAATGCTGTGGGAAGAGTTGTTTGTTTAATGCTTATCATTTCTACCAAAAGAGTTGATTTCAAAAGATGATACCATACAGGTATATACCAGTGTTCACCCACAGGCTAACCCTTTTCTTCTCCAGTGGATTGTCCCCCACCAGTCCTTACTGTTCCTCACAGCCACAGGGAGCAGGGAGACCCTCAAATGTGCCTGAAGGGACACAGTCATGCGTAGGCCAGGATTTTCCCATTAGTAGGTATCTGTGGTCTCCCCTGGTGTGTGCTGGTGTGCGTGTCCTTGAAACACAGACACAGTTTCAGAGCTTAATCATCTCAAGAATCTCAGGATATAGCAGAAGAAATAAAACAACGGGCTTCTTCTGAGCTAACTTTGTAAGTGAAAAGGTCCAAATGAAAGAGCCAGGGGCTGGGGATTTAGCTCAGCTGCATAAGCGCCTGCCTTGCAAGCACACAGTCATGAGTTCCATCCCAGGTACCAAAAGAAAAAAGAAAAAGAAAAAAGAGCCAGGACACAATTGCTTGTCTTTAAAACCTGACAATTGAGAGAACTAAATTAAGAGTCACCATGGAGAGTGCCAAGAGCAAGGAGACTGCAGGGGGCGACCGAAGTGTGTAGAGAAGAGCAGGCCCAATCCAGTTTAGGAGGACTGGAGCCCTTCTGTGGAGGTGAGGCCTGCATTCTGGACAGTCAGGGAGCAGTTGTGAACACACACATTCCTACCAAGAAAAGGAAGAGTAGAGCACTTGCTTCCGGGTCTGCACAGGGCAGGATGTGGCTGGGGAGACCTGGGGCAGGGGTGCCTGGGAGTGGCTGTGACAGGTCCTACAGGAGTTTCAGGCCTGTGGACAGTTCATCACCACTCAAGGAACCGGGTTAGCTGGGCATGGCGGCACACTGGGAGGCAGAGGGAGGCAGATTGCAAGCTCAAGGCTTTCCCCGGGGAAATTAGTAGGACCTGGACTCAAAAAGTAAGAAAGGGTTGAGGCTATGGCTGACTGCAAAGTCTCAGGGTTCAGTTTCCAGTACCACAAAGGGGATGGGAGAGAGACAAGTGGGTTGTGGTTGGATCTGTGTTCACAAACCACAGTTTTTTCAGGCAAATTTTGTGGGGGAAATGATGCAGGTCAAGAAGGGCATCTGGTAGCAATGGCAGAAGTCCAGGGAAGAAAATGATAAGGGCCTAGATCAGATGGAATCATTCACTGAGTTGGAACTTGTGCATCTTTCAGGACTCTGGGTCAGCAAAAACTCTTACTGGGATGAAGAAAAATAATTGAATATAGACAGAGGGTTGTATGGCTATTTTTCAAGTATGGGAAGGGCAGCAGGGACAGCTGGAACTGGAAACTCAGGTGTCTTCAGGGTTCTCTTCATCTTTTCAAACCAGATTGCTCTGTGAAGCCTGAGGTAGGATCCCTGCCAGCCTCTGTCAGGTCACTCTCTCAGCCCCCATGCACTGAGTTGGGAGATGCTGTCTTCCATTGGGGCCTGCTCCCTCAGTCACTGAAGCAGGAGCGTGTGGTCCTTTGGGCTTGCTCGGCTGAGGCTCTTGCAGTCACACAGGCCGTCAGGCTGTTCTGTTAGGACCATCTGTAGAAGACTCAACCCAGGGAATTCACACTGAGCTTTATCTGCAGCACCCCCAACTCCTTTTGAGAGGACTCTTGTGAACTTGCTTAGGTAGGCTTAAACTCTGGTCCTCCTGCCTCAGCCTCACAGGGTGCTGGAATTATAAGCCTACAGCGCCGTGCCCAGCTTTTGTTCTCTCTTGAACACTTTGGACATTTGTCCTTATATCTTGCAAACTCTCATCAGGGCCCCTGGTGACCTTCACACTGGTCATTTTCATGCTACCATACACTTTGGTCCCTTCTCCATCCCTCTTCCTCAGTCCTGCCTGTGGATGGTCACTCCTCCTGCACACAGGCCTTCTGTGCAGGCACCGTCCGCACTCTTGCTTCTCTGCAGCCTCTTGGCCCTTAGTTTTTATTTCTTGCTGTCTCCTCCTCATCTGTCTACCTCCCACTAGTACAGTCACTGGATATGGTTTGAGGATCGTTTGTTTTCTCATGCATTCCCCTCACCTGGTGGTCCCTGCTGGTGTCCATACTTGAGCAGCTGGCCACTTCTCCTGGGTCCCAAATGTGTGCTTTTAGCTTCTTCCCTCCTCCAAGACCAGGCCCAGAGAGTCACTGGCTTTAGTGACAGTATAAAATACTGAAATCTCGTAGTTATTTCAGTATTTCACGTTCTTTAGTTCTCTGATACTTTGGTCAATGTAGCAAAAGAACAGAAATGCAGAAAAAAGAGCAGTGTCTATCTATGATTAAGGTTCATTTTTTATGTCCTTTCATTTTGATACTGTGGGATTTTGTGTGTCAAGTCTCTTTTGTTCAATCAAGGACAGTTTTGTCTCCTTGGCGGAAACTAGTGATGTCTTTAGCCATCCTAGTTGTAACTGAGGGGGCGCTGCTGGCCTCTGTGGGTAAAAGCTGGGGATGCACAATGCAGCCCCAAGAAAAAGGAATCACTGGCCACAAATGTTCAGCAGTGCCAAAGCTGAAAACTTCCAAGTCTGAATTATTAGTGGAAAACGCCTTGAACATTTGTTGCAAATGGCAGAAGGGTTTAAGAGTCTATCTGTAAGCATATATTTATAAATGCTTGCCCAAGGTGGGGGCTCTCTCCGACAAATGCACATTGTGAACTGTCCTCTTTCAAGCCTGGGATCCCTTTAAACATGCCCGCTGGATTCTGAGTACCTGCAGTTAAATAGTGTTGCTCTTGGCAGGACTTGGTGAGCAAATGAGGTATGATCTCTCTGATCTCAGTAGTCTGCTCAGCCAGCCGTGACCTTCTCAGTGTCTCTTCTTTCTACACCCTGTCTGCCCTGAGCCGTGGCCCAGGCACTTCTCAGCGGGGTGGCCAGAGATTACCACAGGGGAGAGATGCAGGGCCCTGTGGCGGAGGTTCACTTGGGGTTCAGGGTGGATTGGAATGGTTTCTGTTTTGCAATGAATATCATCCAAACTGTCTTTGTACTTTATCTAACTCCAAAAAAACTAAGTCAAAGCTGTTGGATGAAGTCCTGGGCAATGGAATAGAATTTTTATTAGAAAAATTGTGTGTGGTTATTTCAAATACTATTTGGATTGACAGACACATTCTGCATTTATATGGATGTAGGCGTGTACCTACCTCATCTATATCTGTGCAGTTATAAACAATAAGAATTGCTACACACTCTGCTGTATTGTTACACTGTTGCTATGTTGGGCTAGACAGTGATTGGAGAGCTGTAGAAATACACATTTGAAACAGAATTGATTTACTTTAGAGCAGTAGGCAGCATAATTATTGCTCATTTCTTCCCCTACTTCCGCTGTATAGACTGAGATGCTCAGTATTGTATTTTTGTCGCAAAAAGAAAAAAAAAAGAAAGAGAAGAAAAGAAAATCTTTGTAAAAGTAGTGCGTATCTTAAAGGCAATTCCAGTGCGTCTCATTTAATGCCTGGTATGTAGGGTGCATGTTTTATAAATGTTGTCAGTTCTTTCCCTTCATCTTTTGTTTTACAATGTCTGTGGCTGCAGGGATATGATGTTGTGTGCCTGCTGACACTATGGCTGAAGTTTAAATTAACAAGGACTGTGTATACAGTGCTCACAAACACACACATGCGCACACACACGCATGCACAGCGATGTCAGGTTAGACAGAATAAAGCCCGGAAGTCGGAACTGGGCTGTGGCTCTGTGTCTGAGCCACCTCCTGGTGGGCTGGTGCTGGCAACGCCTCACAGCCGCCACGGTCATCTGTCTTCACAGGAAATGAGGCCAGCTTGAAGGGCAGAACCACAAAATCAAGATCTTTTGGCCCAGATCTTTGTAAGGAAAAAAGTATAGTTTGCCTGGGATGTAAAAAGGAAATCTTTGCAAATCATTGTGTTTGAGTCAGAGAAACAGTGTGAACTCAAAAGACACATGTTTAGATTTAAACAGTTTTATATACGTATACTCATTATACAGACATATTCCACATACAGTAAACACAGAGCAAGTTTTTTGAACTTCTAAAATGAAAATAAAAATAAATGTGATCACAGTGATTCACATCAGCCCCAGATGCACGAGGCAGTGCAGTGTTTGATTCCATGAGGCCCGTCTTCTTGCTTGTGTCTCCCAGTGTGGTGGCCAGTCACGTTCACTTGGCAAGAGGCTGTTGTCAGGCCAGCAGAGAATTGTCTCCTCTCTGATCAGTTCAGGGCGGAGGTGGAAGCGCAGCACCTTGTTATCCTGGCGATGTGGTGGGGGAGAGGCCAAGGGTTTGCAATGCCAGCATCCAGGAGAGATGGACACTGGCGGGGGAAGCCATTGTTCTCATCAGTGACCTCTGGTCTCTGGCAGAGTGGGAAGGTGGCTGCAGATGAACTCTCTCTCAAGTCGGGGGAAACAAACCACGATCAAAGTGAACAGAAAGAACAAGCAAGAAAGGATTCCCCCAAGAACTTCAGGTCTTGAAATTATGGAATTCACAGTATGAAATTACTAAAGCACACTGAAGTAAATAAAATGATAAACCACACAAAACAAACAAGCAACAATAAGGTACAATGCCCAGGCAGAATTTAAAAAGCACCAACTTTATGTAACTTTATATAAACAAAAAAAGAATGGATTAACTTAAATTTTAGATTAGACTCTAATCTGGGGGAAAACTAAATGGATCTAAGGAAATTGCCCAGATTATTTCAGAAAAGGGAAAAGAAATAAATGAAAAATATTTTTAAAAAAAAATTTAAGGAATTAGTAGGAAAAACGGGAACATCTAACCGTGTTTCCCTAAGCTTGGGTTTGCTAAGGGAAAAGTCATGTGAAGAGAACTGAAAGAGAAACGAAAAGAAAACTTGCTGTTTTGAAAGATTTATCACAAGTCCTAACCAGCAGAAGCACAAGCCCAGTGGATGATATGCTGTGCCTGAGGCCTGGTCCTGCGGCCGAAAAGGTGGGCGCTCCTGTAGGTCTTGGCAGAGTGCGATCCCGTCCTACAGCTAGGACAGCTGGGAGCTGCAGACATCGCCATGCTGTGGTAGCACTGATAAAAGTAACAGAATTACAGGTGCGGATCACTGGTGCAGTGTGTCAGCTTTCTTCCTGTACGCTGCCTGCACACCTTGGTGTCCAGGCCGCAGGAGGCTTCCATGCTCACTCCGGCACTCCCCACTGTCCATGCAGGCTGCGCCCTGGAATCTTACTTCGCCTGCCCTGCTTGCCTCTAAATGCTTAGAGGCTTACTTTGGGTTTAAAGGAATAATATGGTATCTGCATGCTGGCTTTTCTAGTATTGCATTTTTTTCCCCTTAGCTGTTCTGCCTGCATGAGAGGGCTCTTTCTCATTGTATCAGTTCTAGCACAGCTGTAGCCTTCATCTTTTTCCTGTGAGTGTACATTTTTAGGAGTACTCGCCTTTTCCTGCAGGTTAATGAGTTTATACTGAGTGAGTAACCTGAAATGTTTCCAAAAGTATTTGTTAGTGTTTCCTCTGTGAGTCCATGGCCTGCTTTTGGCAGTGACTGTTTGTTCAGACGTGTGCTTAATCTCAGGCTCTCAAAATCGGAGAATTATGAGACAAGGTCAAAAGAGCAGTTGGAAATTGAGGCTTTTCATTGTGACTTAATTGTAGGTACTGTGATCATTTTACTATAATGATTATAATAATGGTTAACATTGAGAACTCACTACTCATGTTATCTGAATTTTATTAAAACCATTATCATTTTACAAACAAGGATATGATGACCTTTCTTATGTTGCTGAAGTGATTTATAGTCATCTATACTATACCCTGTGGTTTGGCATCTCAGATACCACTTCTGGTGCCCCCTGAGCACTCCTTGAGCAGTGCATTTGTTTGTGTACTGTCTGTCCTAGGTATCACTCCAGCAGGTATCATTTCAACTGGTCAGATCTCGTATGGAAGAAATTTGATTGAATTGTCTTTTTTGCATTTCCCATTATGTTATCTTATACAAATTAATGAAAAAATATCAATGTTTGGTCATCCTGTATTTAAACAGTTGGAATGGTAAGTGATTAATTTGTGGGTGGTTTACAGATGAGACTACACCCTCAGAGCTGTTAAATGGTTTGGGAAAGGAAACAAAGGTGGTCTTTGTTCGGCTCACTGGCCTAACTTGGCTTGGTCTCCTTCCTCACTTGGGTCTCCTGGTTTAGAAGCCTTAGAGATCTGGTCTGTACTTAAAGAAGTGTATGCGCCCATTGTCCATGTGTGGTGAGACTCCCGGCTGCCAAGGCCATGTCCTCAGAGGAGGGGCACTCTGCCCAGTGGGCAGGAGCCAGCAGCAGGGGCTAGAAAGCAGCAACACAGGCTGGGGATAGGCGTGGACACTTGTCCTGCCCAGGGGCAGATGCAATGCCCCCAGGCCCCTCTGCCTTCACCTGTGTATTTGGGATGGTTGGGAAGAGTGACCTCTAAGCCTTCACATTCTGTGGGGTCATGCAGTTCCCTCCTGAACAGCAGTCCTATGGGATGAGGAGTAAAAATGAAGAGAGCAAATTTTTGAAAAATCATTTTAAGCTTCTCCTAATAATGAGTGAAACACATGGTTGCAAGGCAAAATGTTTAAAATTAAACTGAAAATGAAATTAAGAATACAGTTCTATTTCCAATCCTGTTTTCATTTCTGATTGTGATAGAATACAGTTCTGTTTGCAAGGTGAGAACAAATAAAGTATTTAGAAACAAATTTAACAAGAAAAGTATAAAAATGTTTCCCTAGACACTGCTAAACATTATTGAAAGAAATTGTAAAAGACCTGAGTAAGTAGGCATCCTGCATTCATGCACCTGAAAGCACAAAATCGTTAGGTCGGAAATTGTCCCTGTATTTGTCTGCCGCTTGGCTTCCATAGATATCAGAAAGCTGACCCTCAAATTGATGTGGAAAGTCAAAGGACAAAATAGCCAAGACAATCTTTAAAAATAATAAGTTTGGAAAACTCAAACTTTCTGATTTAAACCTTAACACAAATCTATAGTAATAAAGATTCTTCTGTTGACACAGTGATCAACATATTAGATTGATGGAATAGAATTCAAAGTCAGAAATAAACTCTCCTATTTATGACTGATTTTCACCAGAGATGCCAAGACTGTTTAGTGGGGAAAGAATAACTTTTTCATCAGATAGTACCAGGACAGCTGGATAGCTACCTGGAAATGAATTCAGGTGGACCTTTCATCATACCCTATATAAAAATTAATTAAAAATGGATCAGTGGTCCACATATAAACACAAGAGCGATAAAGTTGGTCAGCATGGGTCTTCTGGCTCCTCTTCTCCTCTCCGTGCTACTTGGCAGCAGCTGTTGCTCCTTCGTCCCCAGATGGCCAGTGCCCAGTGCAGAGCGTGCGCTGGGCAGGCACTCAGACAGTCTTGCTTGTTAAAAGAAACGAGTCCTACAAGGTCTGATACTTCTCTTAGACTCCCTCACATTGTTTACTTACATTGAAACCGTTTTGTATTGGGAACATAGTCTAATAATTTAGCATCCCTAGTGTACCTAGTGTATTTTGCACTGATTGTATTATCCTGATATTGAAATAAATGCAGACATCAGAAGACCTAAATTTAATTATAAAATTAAATGTAATTGTTCCAAGTCAATAGAAAATACAAAATAAAATTTTGCTGACTAGTCATAGATTTAGAATTGTGTCTAATAAATGTGTCTTCATATTAAAAGACTCCTGAAGGATCTCTGTGTGCTTTATAAACTGCTTTGGAAAGTTGAAATTTCAGTTTTTCATGAAGCCTATGAATTGCTAATGGAGATTAAATATTTGGATTTCCATGGCAGTCTTACTATATTTTTTAAAGACAAGGCATTGGTATAAGTATGCATACCAAATTGGTGTAGAAAGTATAGTATGTGTTCGAACTTATGTGGGATACATTTGTGACAAAATTTAGAAACCCTGTTTAGAAATACGCCCCTTATTCCTGTGCTGGTTTCTCAAGAAGCCAAAATCTTTTGTCATATTCACCTCCTGCTTCATCTGCAAAGGAACAAAGGTAAAGTTATTGATATGTGATAAACAATGATATTAGTGTTTCTGAATTGTGTGAATCTATTATGAATGATCTCATACATGTATCACTTCTTTGAGAATTTAGTATTAAATAATGTGCTTTGACAGTGTTGCTTATATACAGGGATTCAGATTAAAAACTCCTTTGTGATCTTCTAAGTTGAGAAAAGTCAGGTATGTGTCTATAGTCCTAGGAGGTTGAGGCAGGAGTATCCCTTGAGCCCAGTAGTTTGAGATCCATCTCTAAAATAAAAATAAAATAGACTTTCATTAAAAACTAGAGAACATTAAAGTAATTTGAATACTTTCTTCAATTTATAGTACCATTCATCCAGTCATTTCAAAATATTTGTATAAAATTCATGATCCCATTTCTGTAGATAACACTTATATGAAGTTGGAAAATGGCATTGCAATAAATATAGTACAGAGAAACTTTTGACTTAGACCATGTCATGTTTTACATGTCATTTGCTATACAGGTTTCTAAATAAGGGTGACTGCCACGTATTGTGTTGAGAGAAAGGCATACATTTCTATTTCGTTTCCTTTAACTAGTTATACCCTGTGAACTAAGGCACTTTTCTCCCCTCTTCCCACGGGCCCCCAACTAACCTTATTAATAGGAATATATGATATTTGTGTTCTTAAAAAAAATCAGGGTGGTCATTGATGTACGTCTTCCATTCTGGCATTTCCCTTTATTCAGCCCTCTAGACTTTTCTGTTTAAAAACTGGCATTCCAATAGCTTTTCTTTGGCCTATTGCCTGGGTTGCATACTGAAGCAGCAAATTAGGAATGTTAGGATGTCCCCCAAAGAAAAAATGTTTGTTATGAAAGTAGAGCTGATATGACACTTAGAATTAGAGCTTCTTAACTTGTCTAAATGACAGTTAATGATCTTTTTTCTTCTTCTTCTTTTCTTTTATTATTTTAAGGGGAGAGGAAAGAGAATGAAAGAAATGCCCAGAGGCTGATACTGGATTTGGTTCACTAAACTGTTAAATGTCAGAATGTGCTCCACTGATAATACATCTTTTGTCTCTTTTTTAGGAGCTAATTTTGTTACTCGAAAAATTAGCCGGTCAGTAGCTAAGATTTACCTGGGACAACTGGATTGCTTCAGTTTGGGAAATCTGGATGCCAAACGAGACTGGGGCCACGCCAAGGACTATGTGGAGGTAGGCACTGTCCTGTCGGCCTCTGTCACGATGCCATGCCTGTCAGTGTAAGGCATGACCTGGAGGTGGTGAGGCACATGCTTCTCGCATGCATGTTTAAACTCATGCTGGATTCAGTGTAAGGCCGGGTGGTTTGGGAGCACATATGTGTTGCTTACACTGACTGTTTTTTCAATGAAGAAATCATTCAAAAATCATCTTTTATTTAAAGCAAGGGTGCTAGTCAGCGTTTTAATGGTGGATGGGTCAGCAGATGGAAAATGTTAGAGCGTCACTCTTCTTCACTTGCTGACACTTTTCCCGTCGCCCCACCTGCTCCTTCCCCGCCACCCATGCAGGCACAATCAATGGTGACTGTCAAGGAATAATGGACAGTCTCAATTTGTGTAAAGTAAGACCTTAAATTCGCCTTATTCCACAAAATTCTTGAGAGTCATATTCTTAGGAAACTCCGTTTTTCTTGTGCAGTCTGCATGCCGCACCCCTCGCCCCGTGTGACCTGAGCATGTCCTCTCAGTGGAGATGTTACTGACACAGTCATGCAGAAGGTGAAGGGGTTCAGGCTTTTGCCCTGAGGATTCCTACACAGTTACGTTTGGGTTTGGGTTTCCAAGTTATGTTGTATGACTGGTGTGATTTTGCTTTTTTAAAATTGTGTGGTTGTATTTCCCTTTGCCCCAGTTCATATGCTTTTGCATTTCCGTGTCAGTTCTGTGACCAGACGTGAATGAGCACAGTGGGGAAATTCTCTGGAGGTGCATGTCCTCCTTCAGGGGCTCACAGATTTCCTGTGCTCAGGAGCCTCTTCTGTCTTGAAGGGTTCTTATCTGGGAAACCAGATCTGACTTCCTTGTGCATTAATGCCATTCAAAAAGAAACTTAAACTTTTACAAAAGAAAGCAAACACAGAGTTCACTTGCTAACACAGAGGTCAGCTTCACCCCTGGCTTTATTTTTGTTTATAACAACTAAAACTGTGTGTCGCTTAAACACCTAATATTGTATATTGTGGGAGAAAAATTAGTTCTTATTTAAAACATTCAGCAACACAATATTTTGATCACTTGAACTACAAACCAATAATTACAAAGAGCCCCTTTATAGCAGTAGTTATATATTTTAAGAATAGTAAAAAGTATATAGGTCCATACTCATAGACATTACAAGAAAGTAGGAGAAAGAAGACAAGTGTTGAATGTAAACTTTCTTGTTTAATTTAAATGGCCTTTGCTATTTAAAAATAGAAGATAATTTTTACAAAAATATAAAGGTTGCTTTCTCAATGTACCACTGTGGTGTGCAGCCTGCTAGCAGTCAGGGTATGCTTAGAGCTACATGGACAGCTTTACCCGGGCTCCTCTCCAGATTCTGTATCCCGCTTTCCTCTATCCATATTCTTTCCCTATTCAGGAACCAAATAGACTAAACTTCATTCAGTTTTATTTCATTTTGTTCCACCTAAGCAGAAGAGAAGTTTAGAACTCAGAAATCTGTGAGATTTAATAGACAAATGCTACCCCAGTGTGTGTGTGGATGGTGCCTGTTGCTGTTATGTTTTATTTTCTTCCGTATGTTTTCTAGATCTTCAAAATGAATGTGTATAAGTTTTTGCAGTCAGGAGGCAAGATGACATATTTTAAATAGACCAAAAACATACAGTAAATAGAAATGAGACTAGTAAATAATTAGGCGGGCAGTAAACCTCCTGTGGACCAGAAAGAAGTACAGGGTACTATCATCTCACTCGCCCAGGGCCAAGTCTGACACTGCTTAGGGTACAGCCCAGGCTATGGCACAAAGTGTCCACATCTGTGTTCATATAAAATGAAAATATTTTACAAACAGTTTGCCTTAAATACTTTAAGAAGTGTGTCCTGAATGAAGTCGTTTTTATGACTGCTTGGCCAAATGGTGTCAGTACAGAACACCCAGAGACGATGGAATATCCCCCAAGATTAAGGTGGTTGGGCCTTTTAATAAAGTTGTGAAATTGTCACATTCCATGTATACACACACACACACACACACACACACACACACACAAAGTTAAGGCATTTTCCTTGACAACCAAGGCTTGCCTTGTTCCAGGAGACAAGTGGGTTTTGTATATTAAGGATTCTCCTGGGGTTCTAACAGTAACATATGTTGATGATGTAAGAAGCATTTTATAGTTCTCATTTATGTGTTCTGAAAAAAGTCTAAATTTCTGAAAAGGAACCATTATTAAGTAAGAATGCATAGTTTGCTACTCTCCATGTAAAGAAATACTAAGTTCTTTGCAATTCTAAATATATTAAAATGAGGTTACTTCAGAGATATACAGCTAAAATTAAGTTTGTAGCCAAAATGAAAGTCAGCGGTCATAAAATTGAAAAAAGCCAGGCATTGTTTGTTTTAAAACACATGGGCATCCTGAAAGGATAAGCAGCCTGAGGATGGAGAGCTGTTGGCAAGTGTAGCAAGTCATAAGAACAACTCACTTACACACATCTTCATCATATAGTCCTGCTCTTTTAACTACAAAAATGCTGAAAACCCTTCAGATGAAGTAGTATATGCACCCTGTACTTATAGATGGATTTCCCTGGTGGAGAAGAGAGAACATTCATCCTTTATGCTGTGAGACACGGTACAAGGATCCCAGCCATCCTAGTGAATTACTCAGCTGCGCAAGTCTGTATATCTCAGTTTACCCATCTTTGAATAGGATATAATAACAAGCCTGTAAAAAATTAGCATTAATGTGCCTGCCATACATGATGAGAGCCTACCTCTCTGTCTTGTAAACAGTTTTATAACTTACACAGTCATTTCCTGTTGCTAATTTCAATTCATTAACATCCATTTATAGTCCTGCTTACTAGATCAAAAAGCTTTAAAAATTATTTAAATAGATAAAATGTATTTCAACTTGAAATGAAGAAAGAATATAAAACCTGTATTATACTATCCCTTCAGAATAAGCAAGTTATACGGAGTTACATCTTTTCTAATGGTTTATTATAAACATTTTAAAATTATAAAATAACTGAATAAATTTTACCCTGAACTCCCACAGAGTTCAGATTCTATAATTAACATCTGCAAACAGTACTGCATTTTGCAGGAAAAAATAATAATGACTACAGTGCTAAATGGCTATACAAGCTTAATTTACCCAAATAAAAGTTAAGAAGAATTTGCATTTCTCATGTAGTTAGACTGCAGTTCAGACATCTAAAATGTTTTCATTGCCTGAATGGTTTCACTGAGCTCTGCGCAGCCCGTCTCTCCATCTGCTCAGGAGGAAGGGGCAAGGGGCCACTGAAGCCAGTGCATCAGCCATCGTGGAGGGAGTGGGGACCACAGATAGCCGAGGAAGGGATCTGACTTCTCAGGAGGCGCTGTTGTTCCTCAGCACACCTTCTCTCGAGCCCCTACACTGTCCTCCTTGCTGCAAGTGAAAGTCTTAGGAGCTCTGTTGGGAACTGAATATGCCAGGGAAATGCATGAAGTTAAGCAGATCTCTTCACAGTAGGACTGACTATTCAAAACTTACGATGTAGAATGTGCTCAGATTGATATAGGGTCCCCCAAACCTATTTGACCTGGGAACCTTTTGAACAGAAGATAAGTAGGAATACCTAGCAGTACTGTATAGAGGTAGGAAATTGTAGCCTGCATGTGAGTAGAGTTTACGGTAACAGTTTAGTTAACAAGCTCTCCCTGTGGTCCTAGTTGATATCGTATCTGGAAGATAGCTATAGCCAGGACACACTTAGAGACAAGTAAACTCACAAGGGTTGGGCTAGAAGTAACTGGAAGCCCCTACCACACACACAGGGTTCTTTGTCCTTGGGAGACCCAGCGGTAAGAGACCTAAGTCCAAGCCTGTCCAGCATCAGCCAAAGCCCCTTATAAATTGGCGAGATGTTTTCTTGCCAATAGCCAACCCCACTTATGCTCCTGGAGAGTTCTGCTGCCCAGAAGCAGTCCAGGGACAGTCATCAGGTCATTAGGGGCAGGCTTTAAAGTCCATTGGAATTAGCTTCCTATTCCTCCACCATCGGGGGTAGGCGAGTGGGGAACACAGACGGAAACAACAGTTTTAGAAATAAGGCATTGCCGAGTGTTAGGCACTTACTATGTGCCGGAGACTTTACAGCGGACTTTATATACATCATCTTGTATAATACATATTAGAGTCCTGAAAACATGTGGAATGTTCCCATTTACGGATGAAGGAATTACGGATAGAGGGTTTTATCTTTGCCCAAAGCTCTTGACAGGAAAGGTGAATGGAGCCAGAACTCCAGCCCAAGCCAAGTGCCTCACTCATTTATGTTGGCACATTAGCCATAGGATCTCAGTAATCTGCTTTGAATGAATCAGAAAATTAAGCTTCTATCCCTTTTCTCTTCTTACAGTTCCATGGCTCAAGAGAAAGAGAAGTAGCTGAAAGATAAGAAGCTGATAGAAAGGCTATGGGATCTTGCTGGACTTGAGATTCCAGCTGTGTGAGGCAAAGGTCCGAAGGGCATGATTGGAGACACTATGCAGTGAGATGCCCACCTCCGTGCCCATGTCCTCCAAATGCATGGATCTGCACTGCAGTTCTCAGCTGCTGCAGGGGTCTGGGAAAGCTGAGGACCCGCTGCAGGGGATGCAGAGCCAGGAGGGCCTGACTGCCACCTCCCCTTCTCTAATTCCCTAGCTCTTAGTCTACTGCTAGCATTTTTTACACCTCATATTGCACACATGTGAAGGGGAAAAGTGTCATTTAAATTTCCTCAGATTTTAGTTATGGGAAGTTGACACATGTACAGCATCACTGTCAACTGGTATGTGTGTGCACGCAGGACAGCAACTTACAGGAGGCGTGTCTTTCATGTTACGGTTTTCTAAGAACTTACGGACCAAAAGGAGGGCAAGGTTCCATGTGGCTCACAGCAGGACCTCAGATGAGACACCTGGGTCACCAGAGACCTGTCCGAACAGCATCAGTTCTGTATCAGGGTGTGCTGGAATGAAGGGGGAATATCTGCCTGGAGCTGCTAGGGAACTTTCCAGCAAAGTGATTCTAATGGAGTCATTGCCAATTGACTGCTAGTTAGAGAGTAAGGTCAGTGATAAGATTTCTTCCTCTCAAGCAATCCCACGTTCTTAGTTAGGAACCTAGGGTATTCTTGTTTGCCGGGAAAATATGGCAGTGGCCTGATCATAGAATGTGTTGTAGTATGATTTAATTTTTTATATTGACCAGTAGAGTACTGACCTCTGTTTTCCATTGAAGAGAAAATCTTCCATCTTTATAGGCGGTTAGTGTAGTCTTTGAAAATACTCTAGGGAAAAAAGAATGAAAATAGCTAACTAAGTAAGCTCTCCTTTATCTGTATTTAGAAAAATATGATGGTTGTTGGGTATTTCTAACAAAGCAAACATTTATTAAAAAGCAACTCAAGGGTATAAATCAATAAAAAAGGAGAGAACCACCTTATTTGTTATGAGAAGGGGGCAAACAACAGTTTCCTACAGTTTTGGAGCCTCAAATGTTTAGACTGAGCAACTGTTCCTATTCTGAAAGAATATGCTATTCATATAGAACTAAAGAAAAATAATTTCCCTGATCCTTGCTTTGGAAAACTCTATTCAACAAATTCAGCTTGCCATTTCTCATAGTTTCTTCTTTCTTCTGCCATCTAAGGCTATGGTTATCCAGCCAACACCTAAACCTTGTGTGGAGCTGAGGACTGAAACCAGGGCCTTGTGTGTGCCAAGCAAGCACTTGCTGCTACACTGAGCTACATCCTCCAGTTCTAGACAGAAAGCTTCTAGGTTTTCAATGAATGATGCAAAATAAGCCAAGAAAAATGCTGAAAGTTACAGTTGTCTGTTTCCATTGACCAGGTCTTAGTTGGCGGGGGGGTGACTGCCCAGGAGCGTCCATGCCCCACATCCCAAACTTGGCGGCCTCCTTCAAATTGTCGTCTTAATCAGAGATACCTATCATGCCTGTGTTTCTCAGATGAGTTGCTTGTCATTGTCATCCATAGATAATTTAAAGCAGGAGGAGGGTGAGTGCATTTTTAAATTCTATTTTCAGTTTGATCTTAAGTATGAAAGTGTGGATCTGACAGAACATTGACAGAACATTAGCAAAGCAGTTCTCGATGTTGGTGGAGCCCCTCGAGTGCAGTACCGTGCTCTGGGCATTCGGAACTGCAGATGCCACTTAAGTTCTAATGGGTAGCAATTAACTACTTTGAGGTGTAAGTCCTACTCCACCCTTTACTCACTGTCATTGAGGGGGTGCGTCAGCACACCAGTGATCTCCAAGTGACCCACCTAAGAGTCACAGTTGTAACCCTGAAAATGAAACTTCCAGGAAAACAGTGTGAAAAGACTCCTTTCACACTTAGATGATGATGCTGTCACACCCCGTGCAGCTGGGGTTCCTCCAGCTCACCCTGGGTGTCTGGCACGCCTGCTTCCTCTTCCTGGCTGAGCCAGGCCTTGGCTTTCTGCGGGGCCCACCCCACTCCTCCCTCTTCATGCCCCATCCACCCACCAAGGAAAACTTTGACTAACAAATTCACTAATGTGATTGCCTCATGAACCATAACATCAACTAAATTTAGACATAATTTTCAAGCAGATATTTAAAACTCATTGTTGCATTTTCTATAATAGGGTTCTTTGCAATCAAGGCAGTCTTTTTGTCCTTGCATGAAGGCCATAAGTTCATCTGTCTCTGTGTCTCAAATATAAAGTATCACTTGCCTTTATCCTACCCATTGGCACCTTTACTGCAGAAGCCCTTTCCCAGCTCTCCATGCTTTGTCCTCACAGAGCCTGGGGAGGCCGAGGCTCTTCCCTGACCTTGGCAGGTTACTGGATGCTCACACAGGCTCAGGAGCATTGTTACTTCCAGAGCCACAGAGCAGACACCTTTTCCAAGTCAAACAGTCACTAAGGCAGATGCACACTTTATTTTCTGCTCCCGTTTACTCCATGTTAGAAAACCTTTTCTGCGTATTGTCTGTGAGAGAATCATAGCAGTGATTCACAGAGCTTTTCCTCAACTTTTCGTCTTAGAAAAAAAAGTTTGATCCCTTCTGCCACTGCTGGGTCATTTGCATTTTTTCCACCTGTTAACTTTAGTAAAGCTGGGATGATTGATGGCTTTGTAAAGCCAAGTTGATCCCAAAGCCACTGTGATTGATGTGGTGATCTACCGGATGTTTGACTCCCCAGGGCAGCAGTGGTGAGACCAGGTGCTGTGGAGTAGATTTGGTAGGAAGTGGAATAAATAAGTAAGGTGTCTGGCACCTTCACTTGCAGTGAAATGGCTTTAAATCCTCCAATAACATTGATCCTTGCCCTACTACTCTACATTACCATAGTTAAAGAATGTTCCAAAGCTATTGTGCTTTTGGGGTCAAATTACCAATGAATTCCCAATTTAAGAATTGCTTCAAAAACTATGAGCATATCATTTACACAAGCAAAATATGCCCCATATGGATAGATTTGGGATGCAGTTAAATGAAGTTCTTTTGAAAGAAAAAGAATCAAACTTCTCCTAAGTTTGTTCACTTGAGTTTACAGAAATTTTTTCAGAATTATCTGAAGGCAACATGGAGAAGTCCTTTGAGAAACTGTCTTTGCATTGTTGG
The DNA here is from genome assembly GCA_004027295.1 of Dolichotis patagonum. NCBI lineage: Eukaryota > Metazoa > Chordata > Mammalia > Rodentia > Caviidae > Dolichotis > Dolichotis patagonum. Next base: position 222,391 of record PVJX010000658.1, read on the forward strand.
TGTAAGTCTCATATGGAAATTATTATTAAAGTTCTGAAACAAAGAGATGAAATTACCTCTTAAGATAGATTTCCTAAGCACCTCTCAGGGTTGTATGGAGCACATGGGAGCGCTATGCTTTTCTAAAATTTTTTCCTTTTCACATATCGTAGAGAGAATGGTTAGCTGAGTTTGTTGCTGTTCATTATTCCTGCAAATCTATGCAGAGTAAGTCTGCTGAGGATACACTCGGTCCCCTCCAAGCAGTCTCTCTCTAGGAAAGCCCTTAAAGGCAGTGCTTGGATCTTGTCCTTTTTCTCTTTAATAATGCCTCCCAACAGGCCTGGTATGTAACAGATACCCAGTATATATTTAATCATTTCTCTGTAAAAACCCTTATTTCTTTATAAAATATATTAAAAATTAAATAGGAATGTTTTATTTTTTGTACTATTAAGGGGGTTTTCTTAGTGTAAGACATTTCCTTTAAATATTATCTTCTCCTGTTCAGTTGGGGTCGTGATGGGTTGACTTGGCTCCATCACAGTATGTTGAGCTGGTTTCCCTATGGTTGCATGCAGACTGCAGAGGAGCCTAAATAGTGCTCATGTGTTCTTATATAGTGGCTATCTCTAGATTTTAACTATCTCTAGATTTTACTGGAATTTAGAGTCTATGACTTAGACTTTATTCGTATTTTTAAAGCAAGACATTGAACAGACAAAAAACTGAAAGAATGATACACTGACCCTGATTTACAAGTAGAATTTAAAAGTCACAACAATGGCATTTGTTGAGGAGGTGGAGAACCCCTGGGACACCCTGTGATGTGGCACTACCTCATTTAGGAACCTCTTTGTCTACGCATCAGATTTCAAGGTCAGATTTATTAGAGGATTCTTCTGGCTGGGCCCAGTTTTCCATCATAGATGCTGTTACTGAAAACCTTCAGACTTTCCCATTCCTTTCTCTCTGCCCTCCATACCCTGACTCCAACCCATGCACAAGAATTAGAAGCAGTTCACTTTCCAATAATGGGGTTTCATTTTTAAGTACATATAAAATGTATTCAGATTTTGTTTTCAGTTTTTTTCCTTTTGGGGTCAGGGGTGCTATGGATGGAACTTGGGACTTTTCCTTTGCTGTGAAAACTTTCTAGCACTGAACTGTGCCATGAGCCCCTTAAAGACTCTCATTTCCATTTACTTAACAGAAGCTGTAGAAAATCTGTGCAAACTACAGAATAGGAAGAGTCATTCTGCCTTAGTGAGCCAGTCCCTCATGGCTGTGACTTCATTTCCTCCTAACTACTTGTCACCCACGCGCTCAGAGGCCGGGCTCTAGCTCCCAGGTGGTCTGTCCTGCACTCTCTGACTCAGAGCAGAAAGATGATTATGTGGGCGCCTGTGCTGCAGGGGACAGGACAGATTGCATTCCAGGCAGGTGACGGTGGCCTCCCACCTCTTGGACAAGTCTGTCACCAACTCCCCCCCCCCATGCAGGTATGCATCCTGGTGGCATCCCAATAGCAGAGTCATGCCTGCCTGCTTCTTACCAGGCTTTTTCATGTAGTGTAATTTTTTAAGTAAAAAATTACTTGCTATTTTTACTGGACCTTGAATTTTAAATTTGAAAGTTAAATGCAAAGCGCTTTCCCCAGACCTTGTCCTAAACCCCAGAAGGCTGCCCTGTGTTTGTGTCATGTCTTAGCACTGCATCTTTGAATTTGATTCTCCCAGCAAATCTCTGATTGTGGTTGGGATGGCAGGAACTGTTACTTGAAGCTCTCAGGAGAAAAATGTGGCTTTGAAGGGACAAGGCCTTGGGGGAAGTCCTGGTCTGGGACAGAGCGGAGCCCAGTCCTGCTCTGCCACCCCCTCAGTAGATGCTGTCCTCCGACACAGGGCTGTGTGCCTGTGTGGTTTCTAATCTACTTAGCTATGCTTGGAAGTTGAAAGCTATTTTCCATTGTCTTCAGATGGCGACTGTCTAACGAACGCAGGGCACCTTGTCTCTAAAAATTGCAAATAAGCTAGTGTGTGTGTGTTCCTGGCCTCCTAAGCTTGGTGCTGCTGTCAAACACCTCTGGTGGGGGTGACACAGAAAGCTTCTGAAGAGCTGGAGATATGTGGCTGGGCCGCACCTGGAAGACAGGAGGCCTCCTCCTGAGTGCTCACTCAGTCATTGTGCAGTCACATAATGCGAGCAGGGCATCACTTCTCAGCAGGAAATACAAGTTTAACAGAAGTTGCTTCCCTTGATCCTTATCATCAGAAAAACTGAAGCAAGTCTGGCGAAGTGGCAGAGGTGGTTGAAATCTCAGCGCCTTTTGTCCGTTGTGGCTAAAAGCTTCGTTGTGGTTAGCTGCCCGGCAGGGCCTTCGGGAAACCAAAGCATCATTGACTGTCTGGGCCAAATGAGTCATCTATTAAAATTATCCCTAATGAATTACGGGTTTGCTTGTTTAATTGTGCGTGGTCTAGGGCTCTGGGATGTTAGAAGTCCAGTGGGGCTCAAAGAAATTATATTGGCTTAGTTAAGCATTTCGGTGGGCTCTTTCCTAACCCACGGCGCTCTGCCATTTCCTGTCGCTTTCAGCCGCCCTCTTCCTACCTCCCTTCCTCCCCCCTTGCTTTTCCCTTTCTGTCTTCCTCTCTGCCCTCCCTCCCTCTGGCTCCCCAAAGAAGAGGGAGTATCTGGTTTCCAGAACATTCCCTGTGGGAATCTGTGTTGAGGGTGACTTGAGGATCCCCCTCTGGCTTTGCATAGTAAAGACCTCCTTAAACCCTGGGGTGCTCTTGCCATTGTGCCTCCCTTTGGTTTTTATTTATGTTATTTTTGCAGTGCTGGGGATTAAACTTGGGACTTTTACACCGAGGTACATTCCCAATTTTTTAAAAATTTTTTTAAATAATTTTATTTAAAGAGAAAAAAACAAAACAAAACAGAATAAAGGGTAGCAACAATACAGTATTCCAAGGAAAAAAGGAAAAGAACAACAAAAAAACCTAAAAAAATTATTGCTTGACAAATTACATACTGACTTCTTGGAAATAGTTGTTCAATTTACAAAGTTAAAACATGTAAAGTAGACATTCAAACAGTGAGACT